>JAIPRL010006732.1:0-26131 GCA_025469235.1 Pemphigus obesinymphae
GTTACTAGAGAGGATAAAATAAGGAATGAGTATATCAGAGGTAGTATAGGGGTAGCTTCTATAGTAGACAAAATGAGAGAGAATAGATTAAGATGGCTCGGGCATGTATTAAGGAGGGAAGAGACTGCGGCAGTAAGATTAGTAAGGGAAATGCATGTTGTTGGTAAGAGGGGGAGAGGAAGACCGAAAAAGAGATGGGGGGATTTAATGGCGAGTGATATGAGGAAGGGGGGAGTAAGTGAAGAAGATACGGGAGATAGAGTTAAGTGGAAGTGTAGGACCAGGGTGGCCGACCCCAAATAGTTGGGAGAGAAGAAGGAGAAGAAGAAAAAGAAGAATTATCAATCTCTACCTTTTAAATTTATCCCAACTTGATTCGTTTTTTTAAAATTACGTTATATAATATTGCCATGTAAAATTTTAGGTGTCTGAACATTTGTAGATGTATTATTTTCCTTTTCAAATGATTTATATTTATTCTTCGTGGAATTATTATTGTTATAAACGAATTATTTTTAACCAAATAATTATATATAGGTACGTTTATAGTTTATATAGTATTTGCTCTTATCATGACCGAAATGCTTCCTAATTCTGGGACGCAAATAGACCATTGCTTAACAATCAGTATTATCAATATTAACATAGGGACGCAAGTATAAGTCGGCTATTCTAAACCAAAACACAGTATCTGAATATTTTATAATTATTCAGTGGAACCATTTTAGAAAATGATGTCAGGCCACCAACTTAACTTATGTTTTATGATCTGAAACCGTGATTACTAATAAATTAAAGGCCATTAAATCAAATAAAACGTACAATATGATGTTATTAGGTTCTGGTCTACTGCTATGACACTATTGCAGATACTGTGTTTTAAAATCTCCATTGCTACATAAATGTTTAAAATTTAAAAACACAATTATCTGTCGGAGCAGTTGACCAAAAACTAATAACATAAAATTAGTATATTATACTCTTATTAACTTAATTCTGACTCAAGTAGGATACTATGTCTAAAAAAGCTTAATTATATAATATTATATTACCTCAATTAGTGTCCATTTAGTATGTAACCGTTTGTTATGTGCCGTGTAGTTATAGGTAAATGTGATAAATCGCAAAACATATGATTCTTTTCGGACATATTGCTGGGTGACGTTCACCTAAATTCCCGGTTAACTAGATACACGTGCTTTCAAGGTCACCGAAACGTGATTCACGAGAACAAAGGATTTGAAGCTCGTGTCATACTCCTAGTTTGACCTAGCAAGCGGCAAATTTTTTTCGTCACTATGTCGCATAAATATAAGTAGGACAAGAAAATTTAGTTCTTATAGATACATAAATATTTACCTCCGAGAAAGATGTATTTTCAAAGGATAGTGGTAGGATTTTGAAAAACTGTCGATATATGAGAAAATCTTGGACATTTTTTTTCCCATCAAAGAACATATTATGATAAATGTTTGAAAAACAAATGTATAAAATCAATTTAAGTATTTCTTTATTTTGTTGTGATTATTTGTCACATTAAGTCCATTAAATGTAGTATACTATAGTAAATGTGATCAGATGGTACTTTTAAGGAGTTATTTTCCGATTTTTTTTTAATTTTTCTGATAAATGCATAATGAAAATTAGTTTTGGAGGACATTTTCTAAATTCAAAATACTATCTGAGCAAAGTGCTTCCATCTCCTACAAGCAGGGCTCAAATGCGTTTTCATAAGGTTATAAGTATAACGTTAAGCGATTCAAAAAACGATTGTAATATATAACGAAAAACGTAACAGAAACGATAAACGAAAAATTTAGGAAAACATAAAACAAAATATAACGATAAAAGGAAAGACTTTGATAACATTTAAATTATCATAACGTAAAACATCAAATATTCGTTAACGTTTAAATTCTTATAACATTATAAACACTAAAAAATGTAAACGTTTAAAATTATTATAATGTTAAACACTAAGAACTCTATAACGTTTAAATTGTCATAACTTTATAAATAGTAAAATATGTAAGTGATCCTCTAAAATTATTTGAAAAATTGAATTACTCCTCTGATGTAGTTATTCAATATATATTGGAGAATATATTCGATTTAAACTATCTGACTGAGTGAAATGAGCGAGTGATCCTGGTTCTTGCCTAGTCACTAAGTGCGGTAAATAATAATAAAAAAGTTGAAAAAAAAATAAATTTTTCTTGTTAAACGTGTGAACAACATAATAGAAACGATAAACAAAAAATGTAGAAAACATAAAACAAAACATAACGATAAACGGAAAGACTTTGATAACATTTAAATTATCATAACGTAAAACATCAAATATTCGTTAATATTTAAATTCTTATAACGTTAAACACTAAAAAATCTAAAACGTTTAAATTCATATAACGTAAAACAATAAAAAGTCTAAAACGTTTAAATTCATATAACGTAAAATAATAAAAAGTCTATAACGTTTAAATTTATATAACGTAAATAACTAAAAAGACTATAACGTTTAAATTGTCATAAACGTTAAACAAAATAATTTTTTTTGATTCGAGCCCTGCCTACAAGTCAGATTATTATTTTATTTATCATCAACTGAAAATAGGCCAAAGAAATTTGGCCTTCTTATAGAAAAAAATCCTTGTTACGTGCCTAGTCGTTGGACTAATATAAATAAAGTTTTCTAATTTATTTTAAACAGGTCCTAGACACTATGACCTGCGTTCTCTTTAACTCTAACACAATCTAACATATTTCATTAATTATTAAATAAAATATTAATTGTAAATATAAATAAACTTTCACCTGAGTAACTCTGAGTTTGGAGGGTAGTTATTAAATCCACTGGTGAAGCGGTGTACGAATTCCAATGAGTTGATTGAAATTTAAAAGGACACGTGTGGTTGAACGACGAAGATTAAAACATTTGTTATTAAAAAAACCAAATGTATTTGAACTGTACTTATATTTTTAAATGCTATAATTCAACTGGATATTTCGGATGTTTCGACTTAATATAATATAAATTCTCACGCATCTCGTACTCTGCAGTACCCTTGCGTTTGCCTAAATAAGTAAAAATATGGAGAGAAAGATATAATGTGACAAGTCAGAGAAATTGTATTGTTACAAATGTACACTAACTATAACTATAATAGATACTGTCAACATTTTTTTAAAAATTTTATGACGTTATTTTAGTAATATACACAGGATGTAACAGAACTATTTGACAAATGCATTAACTTTTGTTCTGTTCAATATTTAAAATTTTTTTTTTTGTAATAATTTCTAGAACCTTAATTTAGAACCCCTAATTATAGCATTATACATGTTTTAGATTTGGTTTGATTTTTAATTAATTTTTTTCAGTCAAAAATAGACATTTTATTTATTTAAAGAAAAACGGACGACGTCCAATATATAAATATAAATATATTAAATAATAATTTGTAGGACAATGTGGAATGAAAAAATTAGAATTATTGTAGGTGCAACGAATAGGAAACTTTAAGTTAATTAGGACTAGAAGAAAAGAGGGAGTCGACAAAAAGATTATATGAGTGTCAACGGTCAACTAAAGAGAATATTTTATACATTTATTAATAATTATTCGTTGATTTTTTAAAAATTTTTGAAAATGTAAATTAATTTTATTAATGGTAATTGGTAGATGGTCGCAGCTGCCATTTAGCGCTGGCAAAAGTTGACTTTTTCATAAACTTGAATTGTAGAAAATTATTTAATCAACAACTCATTATTAATAAATATTTCTACCAATATTACGTTTATCAATCAGTCCTGTTACATCCTATGTTTAATAAATGATCACTGATATTTTTCAAACATATAAAAACATTTTCGTTATAAAAGGCAGTTTTTCTTTACGCTCGAGAAAATTACTGGAAAAATCAAAAAATAACCTCTGAAAAGTACCTACTAACTAGAAAGAATTTTCCATCAAAAGAGTTCTTTACTTCTAAATTCCTACTCGATTCCATCTACCTAAAAGGTTTTATCTAGAAAAATAAAAATCTTTTTCATTGTACTCCGCATTATTCCGCTTTTCTAAACTTTAATTGCAAATAAATAATTAACAGTTGAATCAATATTCGATATTCATACATAAAACAATTAAAAATTTATATTTTACGTTAAAATATTTGGTTAAAAATACATTTAAGGTAAGTATAAAACTTACAAATTAACAAAAATTAGTAAAATATACTAACTTTATATAAAAATATACCAAGTAACACAAATATTTCAAGTTTACAAAAAACAAACATTTAAAAAAATGATTCATAAAAATAATCAAGTGAGTACGATAAAAAAATCACTTCAGGACCGTCCCAATAAGGGTCTTGGGGGGGGGGACAAGTCACCCCCAACCAAAACATTAGTTGGCAATTTGAAGGTTTCAGTTGGCAAGAAAGTATTTCGGAATTTTTAGTCGACAAAACTAGGAAAAAAGTTGATGACCTATTTTTTTTTTTGCTTATTCATGTTTCAAAGATATATATTCTATCGGTATTTTCGAAATATCCACCCCCCCCCCCCCATACATAGTTTCTTCGGGATGGCCCTGATCATCATATATATGTTCTGTTTAAAATACGTAGGTTTTTCAAAAATACGAAAACAATATTAATAATATCTTTGGTACGGATTTTCAATGTTTTAAAACATCTTAAAGGAATTTCTTTGATAAATAAAATCTTTATTACCCCCTTTTAATTCTGTCACACCTAGGTGTATAATATTTTATATTGTACTTATGGAAGTTTTATTATTTTTATAAATCCATCGACTACCACCGGCTATAATAGTTGTTATTCATTATAATTAGAGGTGGGCCAAACAGTTGGAAATTCGAAAAATCGAACCTAACTTCAAGAGTTTGGTTCAAGTTCGAATGTTCCGAACTTGATCAAACAGTTCGAATTCGAATACAATTTCGAACTTGGATAAAATATTCGATCTCGAAAATTTTTTGAACATGGGTTCGAGTTCGACAATAAACTAATGACCTCTTTTTTTCTTTCTTGCTTATTTACGTTTTCAAGGAAGTATTGTATTTCGTCAGCATTTAATCAGTCAGCACATACCCCTTAAATATTTCTTCGGGGCGGCCCTGATTCGAGTACGACATAAAACTAAAAGTTCGGTTCTGGTTTGATTTTAAACTTCTTAGTTCGGTTCGACTCCTAAATTTTGAGTTCGATCCATCTCTAATTATAACTTACATCTTATTAGTCTACAAAATACCAATAAATAGTCATGAAATATAAATAAATAAACATGCATTTCATTGGTAGACACACCACGTACTGCTGCAGGGAACTGCCAAGGTAACCTATATATATATATATATATATATGACCAGACCGGTCATACTTGAATAAATGGACTCGTTGTTAGTATTATTAACATTCAAATTCCTGGATACTTCCTATACGCCTACTCCAATGAAATTATTTTCCCGCCAAAATTTCATTCAAACCATATATTATTAAAATGTTTATGTAACCACGGGATAAAAGTGTAATGAAATCAGGTTTTTCATAATTTATTCGTAAAGATTTAATATTTTTTTTAAAATTTTAATATATATTTAAATATTAATATATTAAAATGTTACGAAATACAATAATAAATAGTATTAGAATCTAAAATACAAAAGTATGAAACATATAGGTAAATTAATATTTTCAAGTAGATCCAAAATTTAATTTTTTTATTTCTAAATGATTTTTTTCCGAATCCGAATATATTATATGAATAAAGAGATTATATTTCTATCTAACTAAAATATTGATATATATTGTTGAAAAATAAATTTATGTATTAAGTTTGAAACCTACTGCTTATTGATTTTGAAAAAGAAAAATCAATTTTATTACTAATCAATAAATTATAATTATGGTTAGGTATTAATAAACTATTAAAGAAAATATATTTTAGCTATAATATATTATATCTACTTCAAAGTATTTTAGTGACAACAATTGAGAACTTTGTTAATTCATTTTTGGTCCATTTAATTCAGAAAATACGTATGTATTAATGTATATATATATATATATATATATAAAATACTTATTCATATGTATTGAAAATTGAATATTTAGTAATTTGATTTTAATAATAATACCAATGCTGAACAGTAACAAGTTTACAATTTAAAAGTTAAATAAACTTAATTAGTTCAGGTATATATTAAGGTAGGTATAATATCTAGTATATAAATAACTCGACGAGTTAGATACTATCTACAACATTACAACGTCAATGTACGAGTTAATTTATATAAAATTAAGTTATTAAAAAAAAGTTAGATATATTAAATATATATAATATATTATATATACGTACCTTTATATATATATATATATATACAGTTTTTTTTATATACTTACATATTTTCATTATTTTTTAAAATTTTGTTTTGTTTTTCTAGTAATTTGGTATTAATAATATATTTTACTTTGTCACCGTAAGAATTTATCTTCCATAATCCCTAATGTGTTATGGGTACCTAATTTCTTATCAATATTTACTTCATATAGGTACTAAAATTTTGAAAGCACATTATTGAACAAATTAACAAATACTTAACTACTCGAGTAAAATAAATTATATATATATTAAGATAAATTAAAAATAAAAAGTGAAAAAATAATATTAATTTTGAACTTTTAGAGTAACTAAATACATTTTTAACTTTTAACTAGTTACCCAAATTATGTTTTTCCCAAGCAAGCTTAAAAAGTAACATTAACTTAACTTACGAGGTCTGTTCAAAAAGTACCCGAACAAATGTTATTACGGCTAATCTAGACATTATGGACATTATGACCTATGAATTGTTGAATATTTTAAACAAAACTCGAAGCAGCTATCTTATCTCAGTTTAATATTATATATAGTTAAATTGAGTCAGTTTGTTTCGTTTGGCGTTTTCGACATGTCTGAAATTAATGAACAACCACTGAGCCTTTGTTTCCAGGTTGTACTCCTAAACTCTTGTCTTTTCACCTGTAATGATGTGTTTTTAAGAAATTATAATCAGCAGAATGATTTTTAAAATCTTGATTGATCTATGATTTTCCTTTTGTTCCAACGTCAACAATCGCAGAATAAATTTGGATGTAACACTTCTCATTTGTAAATGTCTGTTAAAATTTGATGGCAATATCTAACTGAGATGCCAGTCTTATTGGCCAACTTGAATGGTTTAATCTACTGTTATTTTGCACTTTTTCACAAATTTCCGCCACAACATCATCATTTTTGGATGTTAACAACACAACACTGTCACAACTGTCTTCCAGAACTTGGATTATCCTCAGTTGACTGTCGACCATCTTTGAAGCACTTAAACCAGTCGAATTCTTTGAACGATTTAGAGGATCATTCCCAAAAACAGTTTAGATAATTTCGTAAGTTTCCGTAGTATTTTTTTTTTTACCAAGTTTCAAACAAAATTTAATGCACACACGTTGTTCATTAAAATTTCGGACATGTTTAAAACGCCAAACGAAACAAACTGACTCGATTTAACCATGTGTGATGTGTTGTATTAAACTGAGATAAGATAGCGGCTTCGGGTTTTGTTTAAAATATTCACTAATACGTTGACAATATATCTATTTATAGTTTAAAGCGATATCATGTCTAGATTAGACGTAATAACTTCTGTTCGGATATTTTTTGAACAGACCTCGTATAATTATTATTTATTTTTAACTGGCATGATTTTAAATTAAAATATAAGTGCAGTCTTGAATAATATCCATTGAATAATTGTTCCATTAAACTCTAGATTTAAAAATTATGTTGTGTGTAGCTGGACTGAGTGTTATGCCAAATTCTCCGTTCATAATGGTATTTAATTCTTCTTCAGATAAATTATCTTCTAAAGAAATATTAAAATTGTGAATTATATTTCCACCAAATAAGTATAGTATCCAGTAAGAAAGTGTATCTCCAACACAAGCCCTTTTCCCTGCAAACATTTAATAAAGTAAAAAACTTGAAGTTCGGTTATCACGATTCTCAATACAAGAAAGTAAAAAAAAAAAAAAAACTGTAATCAATAAATTATAATTATATAATTATAAACTAACCAGCTTGGAACGGTATGAATGCTTTGTTGTTGATTATGTTTTCATCATCGTCGAAAAACCGCTTTGGGTGAAACGTTTCTGGATTAGTCCAATATTTTTCATCGTGGTGCATTGCCCATTGTAATGGTAAAACCATGGTCCCTTCTGGTATACTATATCCCGAAATTATTATTTCTTTATTTACCGTTCGAGGAATCCCAGACGGAGCCACTGGTCGTAATCTCATTGTCTCGAACACACAAGCTTTTAACAATGTAACACTTTCTATACGTTTTAAATCGATTATTTCGTCGTCATTGGACACTAGATCCAATAATGTTTGTAACTCGTTCTAAAAATGATAAAAATTAAACTATTTTAAATGGTGACGAGAAGATATTTTCCATTCTTGTTATTAATTATTAAATATTGATACGAAACACGAAAATTGATAAAATAAAACAAATTAATTAATTAATGGAAAAAAAAAAAACCCCGATAATAATCGGTATGTATAAGTATTTAAATAGGTGAGTATAGCATTATTTGCAATATTTACGATACCTATTGGCTATTTATAATAGACATAAGAAATTTAGTAATAATATATATGTGTTATTACTTGTATTTCTTTATGTATAGCCATGTAAAGAATAAACCATCTTAATGAATTTATTGTTGTTTCGACTCCAGCGCCAAAAAGGTCAGACAAAAGATGACAACATTGTTTTTCAGTGAAGAAATGTGTATCGCTGTCATTTTTTCTCTTCGTAATCTCTTTCATAAACATGGCCATTAAATCGTTACACTCGTTGACTTCTTTACCTCGTTTTTCCATCAACGATTTATATATGAAATGTGTCTTTTTAGTTCCTTCGATTACTTCAGAAATTATTTTTTTGTACTTCGGTAATACTCTAAAAAAATCAAATTAACAATGAGGTTAAGTATAGATAATGTTCGCTGTTTATTTTATTATTATGCATTGTTCTGACCTTAAAATAGGTAAAACACTCAATGGAGTAGCAACAGCAAATTTTTGAGATCCATCTTCAGCTAAATTCCGTAAATAAGACCAATTGGGATCTTCTTCTGGCCACGCTTTACCTAACACTATACGATTTATAAAATCTCCTATGTATACTATGAAAAGTTTTCTAGTGTCTATTGGATGATTATTTGTCTGTCGTAATTTCTATTGAATATAATATATAAATAAAGGACGAATAATATATTATAATAATTATTAAGTATTTTAATTACCAAAATTGTCGAAGACACGGCATCGATAATGCCAAGTTGCAAATTATTTTTCTTATCTCCAAATTTTGACACGCCAATTCCTTTAAGCCAATTGCAAACAAATTTCCGTTGTTCTTTCCAAAGCGCCCCGCGTGTAAATATTAAACCTAGATATAAAAATGATATTTTAGCAAAAGCAATTATACCTAACTAATATTTAAATAGTATTTAAACCAATACCGTGTTCTTGCATGATTTCATTGATTACTTCAAAGTTAGTACGATCTGTAAGTTCATTTTGTGCTAATGCCATTCGTACCAGCGTCGGGTCTGACATAACAATTGCAAAATGTTTTCCCATCTGAATACTATAAATTGGCCCATACTTACGGGCTAAGTTCGTTAAAGTCTCGTAAGGTCTACTGGGATCCAGCCATGGTAAATAACCAAAAATCGGTATACCCCAAGGACCAGGAGGTAAGTTTTTGTTAGAATGCCATTGATAGCCAACATATAATATACTTAAAAGTATAACATTGCAGATGATCCAAAACATGATTCAAGTTCCTTTAATAAAATAGAAATAATTGATTATTGTATTAAGGTAAGTAATATATACAACATATTATAGGTATAATACCTAATAAATTATTTATTCTGTAACTGTAAGAATTACATTTATAAAAGAATTGTTTAATAACAGATTGGTTAATATATTTTAATAATATGTATATTTCCAATATGGGTACTAAATATATTGGAAATGTGAATTAAACAAAAAAATGTAAGGGGGAGTTGTCGGGTTAGTTGATAATGTTATTAATTTTATAAAAATTTTTTTTTGGAAAATTATAAGGAAATAACTATGACCAATGGATGTTGTCATATTGATGACCAACGCATGTTTTTCCAAGATTCCCGTCATTTTTGGTAGTTTTAGCGCATATATACGTTAAAAGTTTATTGGAAAAATCGAAAAATTACGTTTCATAAATCATGAAATTTTCAACTGGAAAATCGATAGATATGAAATATTGAAACTAAGTTTACTGGTTAAAAAATTGTTTCCAGAAATATAAAAACAAATAAAAAAGATCCGCTAAGAATCTAAAATAAATAATATGAAGATGATTACTTAATATTACGGACATAATGAATATTGATAAGTTTTGATTTGGCATTTTGGTAATTGGGTCACTTATTAAACTATATAAGAATAATGGTTCTATTCCAATAATAGTTTCATTATTATCCAGGAAACATTCAATAAAATTGTTTATTCAAAACGAATTCGAAAATTGCATTTTATTTAATACCTTTATAAATAAAATTAATACATTTATTAAATAAAAATTTTACTTTACATAAGAACATTAAAAAGCTATAATGTTGAATTTTGGTGCAAGTTTTTTTTGTTGATTTGGATATTATACGAGTATTTTATCTATGTAGTTATAAATATACACACCGTCTGTATAGTACGTAAGGACTTGAAACAACTGAGGAGGTCAGCTTTGGGCCAATTATTATTTTGTTATTGGATACCTTCGGGTCCATCCCTATTTGTTTATTTTTATTAGTTGGCTAAATATATATTCATATTATATTATATTATTTTATAATAGTGTTTTGGAATACTCTAGGCATATTTTCGTGCTTGTATTCTACATTATTATATACCTATATTTATTTATATTTTTTATTTATACTATAGGTATTGTTTATATTGCAACGATACTTGATAAAAATAACGTACCTATACATAAACAACACAAAACCGGTATTACTAAAAAAGACTTAATACTTTCAAAAAGCTGTCAACTATGGCTGTTTTATTATAGATTACTATTTGTAAACAATTATATCCTTTCTTCGCGTGTTTTTTAATTATTAACTTCCTTTTGAGACATTCCCGGTTTTTTTTTATTTTTTTATCGTATATGATGATATCATTGATTATCTTACATTCAAGTGAGTTGAAACGATATATTTTTCAAAACAAAATATTATCATAGAATAGCGAATACTTACACATAATATTATCAATTATTATGATTTACAATAAAACGCGTATATATGGGTAATAATTATTTATATATATAGTTATTGCTCAGGGTATAATTCCTGGTAATCGGAATAATAATCCCCGTAATAATAATCCCCGGAAAAATAATCCCCAAATATTTGAAATGGCTATAACTCGGTCAATTTTGGGTTTAGGACCATAATCTAAATATCAAATTAAATTTTATAAATGTAACCATGTGAATCTTTTTTTTTTTTGAGATTATGTTATAATAAAGAGATTATATTAAAATTGTATACGGCTTACCAAATGTTTTCCATTTAATATACTATATTAATACAAATTCATAAATTTCCTCAGTATAGCGTGGGCAGGATAAAATATAATATAAGGAGAGACTAGATAATAAGAGGAATGTGTTGGCATTATTATATTTTTTTTAAAATAAGGCAAGCCGTATACTACAAGAACGGTTACTTATACACAAAAAATATACATGTATTACCATTTTTGTAGAGAATTTTAATACTGTAAAGTAATAATAAAAAAATTATAATTACAAAATTTATAGATAATTAAACGATGAATAATTTTTCATCATAAGTATAATGTTTATTGACATTTTTAGAAATAACCCCAATATTTTGAAGGGGAGGGGGGTAATCTGCCAAAATTTATCGAAGGGGTTATTTTTTAATTTGGGTATAGTTTTTCCTTGAAATTTTTCCTCAATAAATTATCATAGATTATTTTTGTATTATTATTATTTTTTTTTTTTTGTCAATATATTATGAACGACGTCGGATCGAGAGAGCTAGTGGTTTTACAGTGATGTTTATTTAATGTTGTTAATTGTATTTAATTGAATATTTGAATGTATTTGATGTTAATAAATAGCATTATGTCAGTTTTATATAATCTACCTGAAGTATTATATTACCTACCTTAAAGCCTTGGGGATTATTATTCCGAGGGATTATTATTCCGGGATTGTTATTCCAGGGATTATTATTCCGGGATTGTTATTCCAGGGATTATTATTTCGGGATTCATAATTCCTTATGTATATACTGAAAGGATGTTGTGGAGGGTGTGCGGCGTATACCCACTTCTCAATTTTTTTATAGTATAGCCTACTCACTACTTCGACCAATTATTACTTACGATTTACTGACGAATTCGCAGTGTCTATATTCATTTAAAAAAAATTTAGTTTTATTTATTATTTTTCCTTCATTGGCTGATAAGAAATATGTTCAACACGGGAAACAAAAATTTATAATTAGGTAGTTGTAGCAGCAGTGTTAATGTTCTTTCATAGACTTATGCCGGGTTGCATAAAATCAATCATTAAATTGAATGATTTAATGAATGATTAAATAACTCTAGTGAATGATTAAACAACTTCAATAAACTGGTTTGGGTCGCATAAACTATGTATTAAAAATATTTCATTTTCAATTTCACCCCCAACTTTTACTACAAAACAAAAAACTGACGGGACTATTTTTAAATTACTTTTCTCGTAATTTATTTTAGTATGCATGTAAGTACCTATTTCACTGAAATCCATAGTAAGCACCTACTAGACATTTATTGTTGGCCAATATGTAATTGTAGACATTACCTCTCCTCCCAATAAACGGACCAATTGCTATACAAGTTTGTATTTGTAAATTGATTATTTCGGAAATATATTACATAATAAAAAAAAACGGCATTTTTATATACCTAAAACGGCATTTGAAGTCGTAGTCATCAAACTCTTCAAGAGGATTAGATCTATCTAAAAATAATCTTGACCTATTGGTACATGAAATAATACATCCAAGACAAACTCGTCATCAGAATCTGATAAATCTGAATATGTTTTTATGTTAATATGTGATAACTAACAGCTGAAGGTGCTCGTTTATGTACTCGTAATTACGTTTTAATTGTGTTAAAAATATTTTAATATGACCATAGATAAAACTCTTTTAAGATTTGTGATGTACCTATCTAATAATAGTAAAATATATAGTACCTACGATAAAACCATAGATTTTATTATTCCTCTATGGATAAAATGATGTTTAGTGAACCGAAATCGGACCATTAGTTTAGTGAACTGGTTTAAGGGCTTACTAAATTTATTAATCGTTTAATGAACCGTTAGATAATTTAGTCGTTCGTTAAACGTCTATAGTGAATCTAACCCGGCGTGAGTTTCTTAGTTTAGATTCAGTTCTCAGGTATATCTATGAATACTGTATGATTATTGTAAATTATTGTTTGCTCTATTCACTTTGAGAATGGTACCGCAGGTGGCGATGAATACACATATTGTACATATTTTTGTACCTAAAATGTAGGTCGTACATATTTTAGAAAAATAATAATATATATACACACTAAAATATGATGAACTGCATGTATATACGGAAAGATCAATTCAAAATGACTATTATAATCATTATGTACCTATCCATTTTCCGAAATTGTAAATACTTGTAGACTGTTTAGTATATCTACACCGTACGCATACTGAATTTTTAATTCATATAAATTAAACAGTAGGTACACACATATACTTATATTTTTATGCAATTTTCCCCACTTCATAATAACTAATTGCGTACTTAAGTACCTAATATAAAACATGTAGGTATCATAATATAAATTATTTTTGTTATAAGATATTTAAAAAAAATATTACCTTTCTTAATACTCAATACTTAAAACTTAGTAAATGATTCATCGATCAATTTGTTTAGAAATTATATTAAAATCAATATTACAGATAAATATAAAATTATGTGTTCGTGGGAATACTTGGTAGGTAATTATTTTAATTTAAGTCACTCATTTTCTGAGTCAATATTACTTATATCGAGGTATTATTCAATGATCGAAGTGGGAAGGGGGGGTGCCTAGGGGGACGGACCTCCTCTACTATTTTATAATATTTTGAGAACACCCTTACTAATTATTTTTTTATAATATACAAGTTACATAGTTTGAGGGAACGCTCATTTATTGAAAGCCCGAGAATACCCCTCCTTCTAGCACTATGGTATTACTCAGTATTAGTACGTTTTTTCCCTTATCTATTATCAAAACTTATTGGCATTCTGGCCAAGGCTTGAAAACGTTTTTGTTTTAAAATGTTATTTAAATTTTACGTTATAACGTTTCATTTATAATAAGTTATTCATTTTTATTGTTATAACGTTTTCAAGCCCTGTTTCTGGCAAAGTCACAATTAGCCTAAACATTCGGAGGGAGGAGCGAGGGAGTGCTTCAACTCCACCACAACATTAACTTTAATTAATATGTTTTTAATTCTAAAAAAATAGGGGGCTTGAAATAATTTAAAAACCACATCCCCCCCCAAAAAAAAGAAAAAAGTTACACCACTGAGTAGGGGGTAAATTCCTTAAGCTTCATCAGCGTGTACTCACTAAAAAAATTACGGCTACCTCACTGGGTATATTTTATATTATACTGAACATAAATCATAGGAAAAAATTTCACAGAGTACCTCTACTATGTTATTTACTCCAAGGCTGAGTAAGTCAATCATTTTTCAACTCATTAAAATTAAGTTAATACAGGAAAAAGTAAGATAAATTAAAATGAAATTTAAAAAAAGTAACTTAATTTAGTAATTAAGATTAAATATTATTTAAAGGCAATACGATAAACAGGGAGAATTTTTGTCATCGTGAGCCAGGCAGTATATATACTCTTGAAAAGTATAAATAATTTTTCAGAAAGTACCTATAGCGGTACACTCAATTCGCTTAAATTTGTGAAGACTATGTTAACTTTCAATTTTTAAATGGCAACGTATGATTTAAATTATAAATTCTTAATGAATATATTAAAGAATCGGATAAATATTTCCGCGTAATAATCATTCACATTTACGAGCGGCGTAATGGATAATAATAAGTACTGTAGTAGCGCACGTAATAGATTATTAAAATGACACATATTACTATACATACTGCACAGCTTCTCCGCTCAGCCAAGATTGCTTAGCCGATCGCATCGCAGACACTCGCAACTATTAATTAATACATATCAGTTGTTTAAACACACAAGTATTATAGATTGTTATTAGCTCCGTCCTAAAATAAAATATTATTATTATAATAATAATAATTTATATTTATAATATTATATAATTATATTATATTTATAATCAGGGATATAGTGGAGAGCATACGCGCGGTGTATACCTATACCCACTTCTCATTTTTTCGTCAATACTTTTTCATTTGATACGCAGATATGTACGATCGTAGACGTATACTTGACCGATTATTATTTACGAACAAATACGCAATACCTACTCATTTTAAAAATGTTGTTGTTATTATTATCATTATTATTATTTTTTTTTTTTTTTGTACGGCATTAATCATTAATATTTGAAAATACCGCCATAGGTATAAACCTCCCGTGACAAGTGATATGTTTATGGAAAACACGAACAATCCTGGTTATAGTCGTAGCAACAATGTGATCCTACCGTGGTGGAACATCACACAGTGTTATTATATCGTTGGGTATGAAAAAATAATTTAAATAAACGCACATGGCCTTCAAATATCGATGTGCAGTTTGGCGGAGAAGAAATAAAACATTGGCTCAATAAACACAGATGTGATACAATATGATGCAATATGATTTTAAAAAATGCGTCGATGATATAAAAAAAATAATTACGATATAACAATTAATAATAAAAATAATAGAATTAAGGCAATTGGAAAATTTAATAAAAAACTTTGCCAGCCCGAAGTTTCCACAGCTGAATGTGGAAAATGGTTTAATCGAGATGAATTTAATATGTGCGGATTTTAGATTCACATTATCCGTAATGAATATTTCTAGTTTGATGTTTATTAATTAATATCAAGTATCAACGGGTTACCAATTGCTGCAGTATGGAAACTGACTAGGTATGTTAAAACTTGGCTAGGTACTCAAACATCAGTAAAACGAAATCTAGTTTATAGAAGATTTCATAGTTATTTTCTGTAGATACTAGTATTAATTATACAGGCTTTTTATAAATATATAAGAATGATCTCATAGGAAATGAGAATTTCATTTTATCTTTTATCTATACGTTTAGTTGACTGTTATTTCAAAATATCGTTGTTGTTTTTATTTTTTCCTACCTACTTTATATATAACCTTTCTTAATGCTTAAAAACTAATTCATTGATCGATTTTTTTATACAATTTATTAAAGAAATTATTATCTACAGATAGTGCAGTATAAAATTATGCATCATGATACCGGGTGATTCTTTTAATGTAACTCACTCGTTTTCTCAGCCAACATTAATTGTGTTTACTAGTACACTTTTCATTTTTCAATTTAATAACTCTATAATTTTATGATAAAACATTATATCCCTATCCCTCCTGTTCCTATAGTCTATTATCAAAACTTGAATATTTTATCATATAGGTCCAGGTAGCGTTACCGTTAAAACAATAATTAATAATATTAACTAAACTGTATGTCTTTATGAATTTTTAATTCTGAAAATATAATGAGTTTAAGATATTTAAGGAGGCTAATCCCCTCTACCCCTCCGAATTGCTTCGCTGGATGGGGATTAATTCCCAAACCTTTAACGTATACCCACTAAAACATTTACTACATCTCTGTATATCATTTTTCCCAAATAAGGATTTCTTTTATTTGTACCCGTTCCCAAATTCTATCTCATATACCTTATCGAGCCACTATAATATTAGGTACGACTTGCAAGCATAATGAACATAATATTTAATGTATGTTGTCTCTTGCAAACACGAACTCAAATTTTTCTGTCTTATAAATGATCTGTTCCTAATTTTTATCATATAATAGGTACGTTTTAATTTTAATTTGTATATAATATTATGTCGTTTTATAATATTACCCATAACCTTGTTAACTTAAATAAAAGTAATTTACATTTTAACTTATTAAATATTAATGCCCACCATTTCGGTCTCCGACTATCCAATTCAGGCGTATGTACATAATATTATGATTCTACGATTAAATCTAGTAAATCTCCAGTAGGTAGGTCCAGTAGTAAAATCTAGTAGGGGTCTCCAGTAAAATTTTTCATATTTTAAGTTATAATTATAATTATAATATTAAATAGATTCTGAGGATCAAACAATCGTTTACCATATTCATAGGTACATTATATAATACTAATATATACCTACACGCAGAAAAATAAATCATAAACCAACTTGAAATTTGTTATAAAATATAATAAATATTAAACGCAATCCTTTTACGAATGATTTTTTCGTAAGTTTAATTATTAATATCGAGTAGTTACTAAATACTATTCACAAAATTAACTTCGTCTAAAATGAATCTAGGAAAAAAAAAACCACCGAAAAAAGCCAAAGAAAAAAACCAAGGGAAAAAAAGCCATAGAAAAAAAGTCAAGGAAAAAAAACACAAATTGTTTTAGTTTGGACTTTATATATAATATAAACAAAATAATGATAAATAGGTGTTTTTCATTGTATTTGTTGTCATTTTAAAAATAAATCATTTTCAATAATCACAGATAATAATAATATGGTATACAGCTTATAGTCAATAATAATCTTTATAATCTTAAATATTAATTCTCAAATTCTTAATATTAAAAAAATCTTAGTAAAAGTGTATGAAATGTGCAATTGCTGTTAAAAAATCCAGAATACTTTAGTTTATGAATAATAATCAGAATCCAAAGATAATACAAAATAAATATTCTACAAAATAATAAATATAATACAATTATTACCATAGAATACTAACTGACCATTAACATTTAACACATATTTTAATATTAATATTATCTGTGATAATTGAAAATTATTTATTTATTATACCGTTAATTATAATGTGATTATACCCATTATATTATGAGAAATTAATAAAAATACCTAGTTATCATTATTTTGTTATATTATGTATAAAATGCAAACTAAAACAACTTGTCTTTTTTCCGTGGCAATTTTTGCTTTAGCTTTTTTTTCCTATTACCGTCTAAAATAGGTTTTAGTGCATAGTTTTAAAATCAAATACATAATAATAATAATAATAAATAAGTTGATATAATTAAAAAAATTATCCAGATACTGATGGTGGAAGTTGAGTTATCATCTTTTCGGTCTTCGGATAAGATAATGATTATTATTATTTTAAATTCAAATTTTAGTCATTATATTCGAAAGAAAATTATAAGTGAAGTTTGGTATAATATTAATAAATAAAAAATAGGTAACCATTACAATTTTATTTATTATTTCCCCTACATTTATAAAATACTTTCGTAATAAAAGATAGTATTGAAACTACTATAGAAATCGAAAAATTACTTCTTTAAAGTATCAACAAGAACCAATTTTCTATTAAAAAAGCTCTTTACTCCAAAAGTCCTACTCGACTCCTTCTACCCTCCAAAAAATTGATACAGACATAAAAAAACACATATTATATTAAAATCAATACATTCCTCGCTTTGCTCAGAATCTAAAAATATTATTAATTAAAAGTTAAAACTTACCTAAAAATTTAATATTTTCGTATATCGAGCATTTTTAATATGTATAGTACAAACATTACTACTATAAACCTTCTCGTTGAAGAAAATTGTACTTACTGTCCAAAATATTTGTTTTTTATTTGAATTAACATAATATACTGTTATCGTATAAGCACGATCGCTTTTAGTGTCTTGTCAACAGAATATTGACTCTACAATATATAATATCTATATTATAAATAACGACTATTGTCCAACTGAGTATTGTAATTTTAACATGTGTTTCATATTGATATGGCCAAAAAAAAATATAATGTCTTTCGGTCATAAATACAAAATATATTCTGAAATATTTGTCGACTGGTAAATGGAAATTGCTATGCCCTCAAAAAATTGTAAATATATTCAGAATTAATAAGTTACTTTATAAATGTATTAGAATTATCAGATATTATATAAACACCGGAATGAATAATAAGTAGGTATATGGCATTTAAATATTTACTAGGTATATACAATTTGGTTAATGCGATATTTAGATATAGATATACGAATCTAGGAAAAAAAAAGACAAATTGTTTTAGTTTGGATTTTATACATAATATAACAAAATAATTATAACTAGGATAACTTAATTCCAAAATTCATTAACACATAACACATATTATAATATTATAATATTATATTATCTGTGATAGTTGAAAATTATTTATTTCTTATACTGTTAATTATAACATAAATATACCCATTATATTATGAGAAATTAATAAAAATGTAATGAAAATACCTAGTTATCATTATTTTGTTATATTATGTATAAAATCTAAACTAAAACAATTAGTTTTTTTTTTCCTTGAATTTTTTTTCTGTGGCTTTTTTCCGTGACTTTTTTTCTTTGGCTTTCATTTCCTAGATTCGTAATAACGTACATTGTATACGAATAAGACTATTGCATTTTAAAAACTGTTGAATGTTAAAGGTGGTAGGTATATGGTAGATACCTACCTATGTGTGTGTTCTGATAATTTACTGGATAGACAAAATTTAAGATTATTTACAAATTATTGTGTTTGTGTCATTGTAGTTAACCTCGAAATTTGATATTAAGCCTAATCATGATTTATATATTTGTAGTTTTACGTTTTTGTTATTATTGCATAGGTAATGAAAAATTGATATTTTGCCAATATATTCATTTTGTAATTTATAACCTTGACAATAAATAACAAATAAATTTCGGTAATAATATTTTCAGTATTAAATACATAATAACTAATAATTAAAAAACCTAAATCGTACTAGGTATATATATATATATATATATATATATTATGTAATTTTTTTTTTTTTTTTTTATAAGAATATGTATCTATCTATATATGTGTATAACATACCCGTTCTATAAATGAAAAGTATATTATAAATCATTTGGGTAAATATAAATATATTCAATTTATTCATATTACCATCGTAAACATGTAATTAAATGTTATTTTAGTTGTTGATAAATAGGTATACTATACCTCTATGTACAACAATAAAACTAATGGAATTTCAATTATTATTTTTAATTTTTTTTTTATTTCCTTCTGAAATATCAAGCCGCCACTAAGAGTTCTATGAACTTTTAATTCGATTTGAAATGTTTCAACGGGAATAGACGTTATATGGATAATGAAACCTTGAAAACACATTAATGAGTGGATAAGGTCGTCTGCAAGTATAGTCTCATCTACCATAATCCCAATCCGGTTTTACTTTCATTGATGTAAACAAGTCCTCCTATATAATGTAATGTACGAAGGGTCTGCAATACCAAGAAATCAGGTGCAAACACGTTTACAGTCATTCGGGTGAACAGTCTGGAAGGAATTCGGTATTGTTCCTGCGTGTTAAAAAAAAAAAAAAGAAAAAGAAAAAAAAATATGTTTACCCCCCAACGGTATTGGAATTTCAATAATCCCAAGAGTCATACATTGAACGTTTCCATTATTATATTGTATAATAATAATAATAATAATAATAATAATAATAATACCGTCGAATGTACCCATAACTTTTGACGAGAAAGGTATTTTTTTTTATGGAACCGTAAGGGTATATTGTGATTGACTCCTGACAATTATTCAAAACGTACAATACGTTATTATATAAAAATTATTAAATGTATAATGGCATCTTGTATTTCACGCAACTATACATTGTTTAATGACAGATAAAAAAAAAAAAAAATAGTTTTTTTGGTATGACAATATATGTTTTTCATTGAAATTGATGGACACTTTTTAGACGGTGAAAATCCTTAAAAAGTTTCACAATAGTCCTAATTTACCCTCACTTGATTATAACCTAACCTACTCGAGTACTTTGACATTTTTTCGATTTTCAACACGGCTTATAATATATATTGGTGAACGAAACGGACGAATGCTCGACATCAAAATCATTATATGTTGTAGGTGCACACATTCTTTTACGAGTACTTACGAGTATAAAGCACTTTACTAAGGAGAAGAATAATACAGAATTTAAAATCAAATCCATCCATGAAAACGAATCAATATATTCATTAATGTAAATTCTGTTAATTTTTATTTAGGTAAATGTTATTAAGTCAGTGTTAATAGTATAATCTAAAATCGCCAAGTATAAAAAAAATATACCTACTACAAATCACTGGAAATTGTGGATTGGTCGCAGAAGTTCAATTTGTGTGAATGTGTGTAACATAAAAATGTTTAAACATTTAAAATATTTAATATGTTTAAAATTCAAGTTGTATTATTATTTTTAATTTGAAAGTAATGATAAATTATACACTTATTGCATTCGAAAAGTTATTCTGGGTGGAATTTTATTATTTATTTAGAATATTTAAAAGAATGAGCTATTTTAAATCACTCCAATGAAGGAACGAGCAATTAAATTAATCAATTTACAGTGATAAAATAAAAATACAGACATGTTTTTTTGTGAACAAAGTTATGTGGATATAGTTATATGAAATACATAGAATTATAGAAATGAAAAATACAAATGAATAAATGTAATAAAATGGAAAATGTAGTAAGTACCTACCACCTACCAATAATATAAAGTTACCCGACAATTTTTTTTTTTTAATTATGTTTTTAAAAATGTAATAATAAATAGCTGGTCGGTAGGGGATGAACACTTCCCTCGCCAGATAGGATACTAGTGGTGAATGTATTGAATTTGAAAACAATAATAACAAAATGTTATTTTTCAATAAAACGATTCTGAGTGGTATACCTAAGTACACTTTCTATCAGAAAGGTCTTCTACCCTACTCCTTCTACCCAAGAATTGTAGATATACAATATACAATATACATACATAAAACAAAATAGATCGGTAACCATATGATAAGTTTATTTGTTATTTTACAATTCATTAAAAATGTTCATTGAGATGGGTAGTTTTCCTTTACACCAAACAAATCTACTAGAAAAATCAAATAAAGACTTCTTCAAAGTACCAACTATAGAGCTAATTTTCTATCGGAAAGCTCTTGGCCTAAAAACTTTTACTTGATTACAACAATCACCTAAAATATTCATCATATTATATATTATATACTATATTATATAATACCTATATATTCCTTCCTATTATTTATTATTTCTAGGCCTTGGAAGTTGATAACATTTTTTTAACTACTATACTATATTGCTAGACAAAAATGTGTGTTTATGTCGCGTATATCTACTTAATAAACTCGACTAACTTTTAATAATGGGAAAATTAAACATTCTCGTTTTTTGAATCAAAGTACAAAGCGTACAAAGTACAAAACAAATTATTGCTCTCCATCAATAATAAACATAAGTATTTAAAAAACAATTTTACGGAAGAAAATAATAACAACCCTCTGTGTCTTAGAAGAAAAAATGAAATCCAATCCTTTATTCATTCCTTCAAATGAAGAATTAATTTCAAGAATACTTTAGACATTTTACTAATTTTAGAAATTTTTAATTTCTTGAAAAATATATGTTATATAATATATATATATATATATATATATGTTATATAATATATATATATATATATATGTTATATAATATATATATATATATATATATATATTCATGAATTGAATTTATAAAACCACATGGTTGCACGTAGCCACGTGAATAACGTGCGTCATTTGTGTACTAGGTTCAATACCTAGTTTATTATTTGTGTATGTAAATTTTTGGTCACACACCGAGATGATGACTAATATAATCGTATTTAAAAATACATAAAATAACATTTAAAAATATCCATTATTCTACAAACGTGTAGCTTTGTTAAATATTTACGAACATGTACCTAATCATTCTTAATATTATAGGTAATTAATTATTATAAAGATATCCGTAGATTAAAGTATCTTCTTAGCTTGGTAGCGATATTAATTTAGTATAATCATTTATATTACATTGGGTACATATTATAGGCATGGTATACATTGTTTATTTTTTTTTTTTCTATCACAATATACCTAATAATAATATTGGTTACCTATAATTAATTATCCTAGATATATATATATATATAGCTGGTTTTAAAGGAAAAAATTAAATTTATAAAATGTCACTTTTAACCTTGCCTCTAAATATATTGTATGCTCTACAGTTCAATCGTTTTTTATGCTAATATAAATTTTCCAAGGTCATTAATTCAAGTTCAATCATTTCTTTACGGTATTCACACATACGAATTAATTGTAATATTTCATACAGGTAAAGGTATATTATTATATTATTATAAAAATGATTTATATTTAACGTGTTTTAATGAGAAATCAAAGCAATAGCTATAAAAATGGAAATCAAATTACATCTCTAAATTTAAATGCCAAGATTACTGTATAAATATTATATTTATAGGTATATATTTTATATGATGCATTTTGTACAAGTTTTAATAAATTACCTAGTTATTTCATTAATTTGTCTTATAATTGTAGAGTACCTAACTTAATTGTTAAGAGAACTGTTAAATAATATTATTAATTTTAAACTAAATTGTACTTAGCTTCTAAACACTATTTTTTTTCCCCGATTATTAATTGTATATATATATATCTACCTTTTGCTCTTCTGTTGTTTAAAAATATTTCTTAGTCGATTGATCTTCATCTATTTCGTTACACTATATTATCTTTCACTTTTGCAGATAACAATAATATGTAAAAAATAAAGAACGAATCAATTTTTAGAAAAACTCGACATGAACAATATATACAATATATGCGCGGTGTTAACGTGAGAGAAAGTGAAAATTTCGCACACACTCTTACAAGCGAGGATCTAAAAACAGACTGACGGCGAAAAACAGTCGGTAGATCCTGCCCTTTCTTATTATTATGTTCGCTGTTTCATTGATGTGTGTGTAACGTTTCCCTTTTGCTGTGACCTTTGTCGGACACTGCATTATTAATGTTACTATAAATTGCAGTTATGTCATCTTTCATCTGCATACTTTTTATGTACTTTTTTGTTTTATTAATCCTTCATACGTAATATAAAAATATGTACTTAATATATATGATGATTATATACATATATTACTGTACAGTGTTTTATTAATGTAATTAACATAACACGCGTTCCAATATAAATCACATTGAATTTTCAGACCTTTAAACTATAAAAGTTATCGAGTTTCATCCAATAAACAAGTTGGGAAATCCCATTCTGCAGAATTGCCGAGTTCCCGGTTTCTAAACATATTTTAAACAATAGCTTAAAAACATGTTAGGTATCTATCAGTAACTAAATCAACAATGTTCCTGTCGTAACTGAGCAATAAAAATATTAGGCATAAAACGAATAATAATATCTATCTCTCTGGTAACCAAATCATATTATATATACGGTGTCTAAACTCATATTTAGAAACCTAAAACTAGAAAAACACTAATTTTCCTGTTTTAAAAATGCGTTAGCTGAATTAATTAACAATGTGTGCTATGTACAGTACAGTGTACTCACTATAATAATATTAAAATAGATGAATGGTGAAAATCGAAGTCTCTGGGATTACCTATTAATCAGAGGATGCTACTTACCCGTTTTAGTGGTATTAAAAAAATACGTTCACATTCTTTATATGACTACAATTTCTCTCAGCGACTCTCTTAGAATTGAAGTTTATACAAAATATGAAATATGCTAATATTTACTATACCGCAGCATTTTAGTTTTCGTCACAATTTTTTTCCATGTTATTTTTTAATTTTAAAATTTTATGATTTACAATTATGGATTTTAGACTTTCAAATAAACATGTTTATATAAAAAAAAAACTCCACTCTCGACTGTTCGAGCATAGTAAATATTCTTATCTTTCATATTTTGTATACATTTTGATTCTGCGATTACAAAGAAAAATGTTGTAGTTATAGAGCGTGAACGTGATTTTTAACAAATGCCGTAAAAGTTATCATTGATAACACAACAATAAAAAATGGTATTTTCATTTTTTATAAAACTTTATAACGATTGCCTATACAGAACCCCTTGAAAAGCGGGTGTATAACATCCTCTTAATTATTATCTCTTGATAACAATTGAATAGATAAACAAAATAAAAAAAATTAAAATTTCACATTTATTTCGGTACCTAATCGAATGCTTATCCATTTGCTACCACGTGTTACGAATTTGCGATAAAATAAACCTATGTATTTCTAAATGATTACATAGTGCCTATTATGGTCTATATACTAAAACTCACGTGGTTTTTATACAGGATACATATAACTAATAGAACACTCTTATATCTGAAAAAAAACACATACCTACATTATGAAGTTAAAATTAATAACATTTTCCAACTAATATAATATTTATATATTCCTTACTGCATCTAATTAGGGCTGGGCGATAGTTTTATTTTTAGCTTTGAGCCGATTGTTTTGGATCCTTCGATTATAATCGATTAATCGGTAATCGATTAATCGTCACGATACATCGATTATAATAATAATAAACAATATTTTCGTGTAACTATTTTGTATTATATTAGAACCATTATATCATTGCCATTTATAGCTCATGGGCTAAGATAAATATAATAAAATAAATACTCTGGCATTTCTAATATGCAAGTTTTCATACATTTCAAATAATAATTTCATATTTATAAATTTCAATAAAATAAAGTTTTTGGAACCGTTATTA
>JAIPRL010006733.1:0-26130 GCA_025469235.1 Pemphigus obesinymphae
ACAATGTTCTCATCTTCAGTGTTAAACAACTACTGTAGTAAAAACCAGTAGTTGTTTAACACTGAAGATGAGAACATTGTTTTCGAAATACGTATTTGTTAAATAAAAACAAATTATTTTGTAGAAACTGGGTATTTATTTATATATATAAATAATACTACAAGTAACTCAACACCAAAATAAAAAAAAAAATAAATAAATTCTATACAATACAATACAATACAATAATATGCATAAATGAAATAACTTATTTTGCGGCTATGCAGTTTCATATTTAATTACAAATTCCAAATACGAGTACATATAAACTGGAAGTTGAATGCGGATTAACAACTCCATATAAATGCGATAAATAATAATTTAAGTTACTTGTATTATTCTATATTGTAATACTTGGGTTGTAATGTAATTTTTTAATTGACTTTAATATTTTCAATATTTTTAATAAATTAATGATTTTTTTTTCAGATTTTATTATATACTTAATATGTATTAAATATTGCTAAAATGTGTCAAAGAAAATTACAAAGAGTGATTAATATGCACCAAGGAAATTTTAGTAAGCATATAGTAGCAAGCTGCATGTGATCGTATTATTTTTGGAGATATGATGTAAACCATGTAAAATTTTGATATATATAATTGAAAAATAATATAATTAATCTTGTTAAAATTTATATTGGCATTAATACTGACATTTTCATAGAATATTGTGTTCTTATGTTATCAGAACTTATAAAAATACAGGATGAAAATATATTTTAAAAATAGTTTCAAAGTTAGTGAATGCTAATACAGAAAAGAAACAATATTTTATTATGAAATATTTAAGCTTTTATTGTTAAGTGAATCAATAATATGAAACGTAATTTAATAATTATATTTTATTGAATTTATGGTGTCAAATTATATTTATTATTTTTATTGAATAATTAAATATAAAATTATATGCAGAAAAAATACTTTTGTCGAAGAACAAGATCTCGAGTTAAAAAAAAAAAAAAAATCAAGATACAGACATATTAAAATACTATTGTTTTACAGCATTTTATAAGGAATTTATTATAATAATAAATACATTTAAATATTTGAAATATACAATAAAATACTATCATAAGATATTAATATTTTTCTTAATATTAGTCAATTAAAAATTTGGCATAGATTAAAATTTTATTGTATTGACTATAATTTGGTCTTTGGCGAAAGTTATATAATAATAATTCATCTTCCATTTATTTATTGAGTTTTATTAATTAAAAATTATAAAAAAAAATTTAATATTTTTATTAATTAAACTAAATAATGCATAGTTATAGTATCCTTTTAGTCAAATAAAATTATAAAATAACAATATAATTTACATGAGAATATATAGGTTTTCACTAAAAGTGACATCATTATCCATTTGCTTTAAAATGTTTATCATAAAATAATAAAATTAAAGTGTGGTAAAAATTATATACTCTACAAAATACTATACAAGGTCTAAATCTAAAATATAGAACCTGATAAAACCACTATCACAGAATTAGTTTTAGTAACTAAATGACATATTTTTATTCATAGTTAGAATGTAATATGTATATTTCAATACCTATCTATATTATTTATATTTTTATATAACCACTTAAAATTAAAAAATGATACAATTGTTAGATATTAGTTGTTAATCTTTTGTTATTTGTCATGTATAATATAATTTATTAATGTTTTACTTGATTCAGCTATAATAATTTTCATTATGAAATTACTTAACACTATTAAACATATGTTATCTGTTAACTGATAATATTCAATACATAATAATCCATATTATAGTATATATTAATCAAATTTAAGATTAATTTAGTATATTGTAATAGTTTACTGCTTTTGTTCGAAAATTGCCGTCATATCTTTTATACAAAATTGAGAAGGTCTACTACTAGTACTATGTGCTCGTTGACGAATTGAACTGTAAAAAAATATATTACAATATATAGAACACTCTAAAAATAATAAATAAATTTCATTTTGTATATAAAATATTTACTTGGAAATTGGTTTATCAGATGTTATTGTTTTAAAAGTATTTTGGTTACTAATTACATTTGAAGAAGTTTTACACCCAATCAACTGATTTACTCTCGATGCAACTAAACCTTTAGTTTCTTGTTTATCATGTTTTTTACGTTCTAAACTTCGTGTATACCATTCTTTTTGTCCAGAATCACCCATTGTGTTACGTTCATCATATGTGGTTATTTTTACTAAATGTTTTGGTTGTTTAATAGATGTATCAATATTATTGTCATTGCATTCATCTGGAGATTTTAGTGATTTAGCTCTTAGTCGTTTAATTATTTCATCATCATATGGAACACTTTCAGATGTTTTGAAGCGTTCACGAAGTGCTAACCGGCGTTCTTCTTTATAACGATCAATACGTTCTCGTCTTGTGGCATCCATATCAATAGATATTTCAGGTTTTTGACATCTAATAACTGAATTAATAAGATTTGGTGATGTTTTTACACGCTCCAAATTTTGATTATCAGTTGGGAAACTAAAAGCATCTAATGAAACTGCAGAAGTAACGTGCTGACAATTGTTACGTAGTCGTCGATTTTTTATCCACATAGAACAGTTTTTAGATTTATTTGAATCAAATTTATTTAATGAATCTTGAATATCTTTTGCATTTTCTTTATTTCCTAAAATAAATATTTAAATAATTAGTGTTAACATTGATTATATATAGTACTATATATAATCAATGCTGTTAATGAAATATATATTTGTGCATGAAATTATTTAATTACCTATACTTTATTTGTTAAAGTTTGAAATGTAGTAATCTACTAGGGGAAAATAGTTTGTATGTAATCTAACAATATTAAGCCATTGTAATGAAATAAGTACCAACAACAAATATATCAAATTAACTAAAATTCTAAAAAGTATTTTATTTTTATATTGTAAGATTGTATTTGTAAGCTATAAAAATAAAACTAATGACCATTGGTCCGCCATTACGTGTCTTTTCTAGTACCTATCATACCTATATGACCTTGATACCTACGAAATGCTGAAAACTGATCTGACGGTCGCTGTAAGAATATTGGGCTACTCCGTGGCCGAAAGCATTATGCCGATGTGCTTCTTGATAGCCACACCCACCATGCATGACTACAAGTCATCTCATTTGAGACAGAATATATATATATATATATTTTATAATTTAAAATTGTATGGTAAATATTTAAATAAATAAAATGAAAGTATTCAAATATACTATACCAATATACATAGGTTCTATTTAAAAATAATGTACTAGCTAGTCTGGAGGAATAGAAAAGTGTCTATCATAAAATCAATAAATTATTTTGAATATATATAATACATAATTTTTATATTATGTATGACTAGTGAAATAACAAAATTGTTTAAAATATCTAAAATAGTATATTATTTTACATGACAAATATTATATTATTACCAATGATTCCATAATATAATTATATTAATAACTTATATATTATAAAATATTTTAATCAATATTACTTACCAGTAGAACTAGAATTTTCCATCAATTCTTTTCTCATACGTCTTTCATGTACAATATCTCTTCCTATTTCTGATTCAAATTTTCGTCTATTTGAGTCTAAAAATAAGTCCACTTTACTCCCAGTAACTTCTTCAGTAGATATCATTAAAGTGTTTGTATCATTTGTTTTATTATATTCTAAATGTTTATCATTTTCAATTGGAAAAGTTATTGTTTCAAGTCTATCTTGTATTAGCATTTCAGTATCTTCATTTGTAGGTGAAACTAAATAATCATTATCAATAATTTTTTGATCAAACGTTTCAGATGTTTTTTTACTTTTTAAATTGTCATACTGTAAATTATCCTAAACATAAAAAATGTAAATGTATTATTATTATAACTTTAAATACACTTTATATTAATAGTTAATTACCTGTGGAGAAACTGACATTTCATGCTGACTAGAATTACAAGATTCAGGACTAGTAACAACTAATGTTTCATAATGAATATTTTCAACAGATTTTTTTGTTTCAAAATTCAAGTTTTCTATTGAATCAATAGAACTTTTACAAGATGGCATAATTTCTTCATAACTAGAGTCTTCTTGATGAAAAATTGAATTTTTATTACTCAACCGCTCATAATTATTACCCAGAATAATTGCATACATAGGTCCTTCATTTTTGGGGGAACAACTAAGAGATTCGGTTAAAATTGATATATCTGATTTCACTCTTTCTTCGACTGTTTTATTGTTATAAGATTCACATTGACAATTATCTTCTAAATTATTTAATTTAATTTCTTGAAAACTACGTCGGTCATTGGATGAGCTTTTATTTCTTATATCTCCTTGATAACTAAGTCGATTTCGAGGTGTAGTTAGAAGATTTTTAGTCAAAAAGTCAGGTGATACCATAAAATCAATTCCAGTTGTTTGGTAGCCAGGTGTAATGTTTTGATCACTATAGCTGTCTTCTGACAATGGACAATATGATAGAGTGGGTGTAGTAATAGTTGACAATGATCCAGTACCTGTTTCATTACCATCAACATCAGCCATTATTTGATCACATTCTATTAGTATATCTGTAGCAACAGTCATCTAAAACAAAAGTATTTTTAAAAATATTTGAATAAATTTAATTATACAAAAATAATTACATGTTCTGGAGATTGGCTATCAATGAATCGAATATCAGGTGATGCGAATCGTTCCTCTAAATATGAAAGTCTATTATTTTTCATATGGTCATCTTTATTTGAATCGGTTGTTTTTTTTTTTTTTGGTGATGGATCTGTACTCAGTGAATCTTCAGCGTGTGCTAATATTGGTAAACGTTTAGCACTACTATTTAACTAAAACAAATAGTAATTAAAATTAAATCTACAAAAAAAGAAAATATATATATATATATTATTACATAATTTATCAGCAGTTGCTCATATTAATGCTTAATATTTAATTAATATTGAAAAATCTGATAATATAATAAGGATTCAAAAAGCTGAAAACAGCTTTGAATTCATTATGAAGTTTACACAAAATTTAATTAATTCCTCAAAGATATTAAAATTGTATACATTTATTATATCTTATCTATACTCAATTCATGTTAAATATCATTCTAGACAACAGATTTTTGTGCAGGGGTATGGCATCATTATGCACTCTAGCCCCACACATCATCTATGACAAAAGCTGCAGCAATCTAGTATTGACAGCAGACAAATAACCTAAAATATATTATGTGCTTACTCGGTGCAGTATGATACATTCTTTTGTTATTTGTACAGTTCCACACTGTAAACATATACTTAGAATGCAAAACAAGTAGTCGACTTAATGGGAGAAATGGATGAAGTCATCTAACCACCATAGTTATAATAGTATTCACAAATTAAATACTATTTAATAATACCAACTTGTAAATAATAAGTTTTATTCTTTGGTGTATATATTTTACATGTTAAGATTATATACATGTTCATTTTATTTTTATATAAAAATACTATTCTGTACAAACAACACAGAATTGTTAATTTATGGAATGATTTTAATATTTTAAATTGTTTACATAGGATATACACTATTAACCCCTAAATAAATTACAAAATAATTATATAAATTATTGTATCTATCATTTTTAGGTCATTATATATTCATCTAATAACTCTGATATTATTTAAATAACTTTATGTAGTCAAAAATTTTTAATTAAACTTACATTATTAGTAGTCATATTTTGAATATGTTCCATACTTGAACGATTACTAAAGATATGGTTAGTATCTTCATCAGAAAATACTCTCATATCAGACTCATCCAAATCAAAATTAACTTGTAAATCACTCAAATCTAAACAATTATACAATTGAATATACATTGGAAATAAATGTAAGTAACATGCAATATTACTACCTATTATTATTATTATTATTAGTACCTTCTTGACTTGGGTGAAGAATAGGCGATGCTCCCAAATCTTCTTGATCAGCAAGTTGATCAAAATATGAATCATGTGATACCGAACGATTATGACCAATAGAGTTGGAACTATATAAGTGTGGAGAACATGGAGGTGTCCCTTTAATTTCTTTTAAAGACATTGTTTCACTAACTAAATTGGAAGGCTTTGGTGTATCTTGAACATTCATACCTTCAGTTATACTCTGTCTTGCACAATTTTTCGAGTCCTAATACATTGAATAATAATTTATTATTATTATTGTTAATAAATGAATACATAAATACATAATTTATTATTAATAATAATATTTAAATTATTAAAAATGCATAAATATATATATATTATATATACAGTGTGATTTTTTTTTATCATGAGCCAAACTATATCTTGAGAAATATAAATAATTTTTGTATACACCATTCAATATGTTTTCATATTTCTCAATTTTTTATCCCCATCCCCTATTTGTTTAACTCTGGAAATGACCCCCAAGAAAACTTATAATGAGAGCATTACATATTGATATAGATTTAACTTTATTGAACAGGACTTATGTTTAATACAGTTTTATTTTAATGTAAAAGCATTCCGCATTTAACTGTTAAAACATAAACATTATTTGTATTTTGTTTATGTATAATATTTTATTTATATAAGAGGGTTGGAAGAGATTTAAATAAATGCATGCAGGTGATGTGGGATATTGTGTTTGTCGTTATTCATGTTAATAGTGTGTGTTCTTTCTCTGTATTTCCCATCACTGACATATGCAACAAAATTGCACACATCACAGACACTCCATTGTACATATGAATGAATGTTATTTCATTATTTATTTTTAACAAAATATATCTTAATCATACAAATCAAACTAGTACTCTGATAACCTTTTTTAAAAAGTAATTTTAATTTTTCATTACGTTTACATGCTTTATAAATTTTTTCACTTTTCTGTTTTTTTTTTTTTTTTATTCCAAACAAATTAACAGCAAAAATTTTAATTTCAGAGAAGTTGGAAGTTTAAATTTAAAAAAAATAAAATAAAATTGATAACAAGTAAATTTTATAACAAATTTAAATTTCAAATCTGTTTCCAGAAATAATATTAATTAGTAATATGGTTAAATTGGTTGATTTGTATGATTGACAAATGAGTATGGTTTAGAAAAAAAATACCAATATTTTTTATAGTAAATATATAAATGAATATATAGATAATATTTGAAGTATGATAAGAGTGGAAAAAAATACCAGTAAATAGTACATTAATCACGCCTGAATTATAGATGTATAACACTAATTATTTTCATATAAAACTTACCATATTTTTAAAGGGTGTTAAATTTGGTTCAGACTTTTTACGAAGTGGTGGGGTGCCGAGTGAAATACTACTTCCACCACGGGTAAAGAATGATTTCCACCTTAATGGTGAACGTCTTTTATTAGCATTACACCTTCTTGATGGCAATTCAATAACGGTATGATATTTTTCAGGCAAACAAGAAGGACCACCACCTAAAATATTAAAGATAATTATTATTTATATAATTTATATGTACTGAAAAATAGGGTTCTTTAGCCTTATGAGTTAACTTTGCACCAAAATATATTTTTTTATATTTACTGTTATCACGAGTTAAAAAATTATACTACTAGATAATAATCATTTTTTAAACATTATGCCTTACATCTTGTACAACATAAAGACATATATTTTACATTGTACTCGTAATAGTGATTTCTCTCCAGACTATATTGATATGATAAAACACTTTATTAATATGCTTATTTATGTCATATATATTGCTTAGATTAATAATATATATATATACCTATATATATAATAGTTTATAATATAAAATAATTTATTATAAGTAAATAGTCAAAATCATTAAAAAAATACATCTTAACTTTTTATTTATCTATAATATTATAGATTAAGTTAACTTTTCTGTATTTGCATTACAAATTTTTAATTCTGATGTACAAAATAAATTTATACATAATCATTTTAAAATTAAGTTATCAAATATTTATTTAATTAATCAAATAGTTAATTTTGCAGTATCAATATATTCAAATATGTATAAATATATAATATAATAAAAAATTGTAAGTAAATAAATACCTAAAGCAAAATACAATCTTATTTATTTGTATATTTAATTTAAATATTGTCTATGGTACTTTGTATAAAAGTTTATTTAATACGACAATTAACGGTATTTTTAATTGTGGTAGTGTGGTACAAATTACCTATTAAATTTTGCACAAAAAAAAAAAAAAAAAAACATATATATATTAAAGCTTAACATAAAACATTAAAATACATATTTGTATCAATCAAATGAAAATATTTTCGTTGAAATATCATAATTATTTAAGTCACACCCAAGTTTAATCACAGAAAACTATAATTTTTGGTACAAATAAACTCAGTTTTATTGTATTTATACAAATCAGTAGTTACTAACCAACTTCTATATAGTTTGGATCAGTTCTTTTTGCAGAAGTTAAGACCCGACTTTGGGCTTCTTCTAGAGTTAAAAGTTTTGTCTGAGTAGATATTGCCAAAGATTTAGGTCTTGATTTTTTTGGAGTACCTAAATAAATTATTTAAAGTAAAATTTATTTTTTATTAACTTAACTAACAATTGTATTTAAACCTTTAGTAGGTGGTAACTTTGCTCCAACACTAGGAATTGGACTAAAAATATAATCTGTATACCGAATTAAAAATTCAGTAACTACAGCTTGAATGCCAACACCGTGTAAAGCAGCAACACCACTTCCATTTTCTAGTTGTTTACTTCTTAATAAGTTTGGTGCCCAAACAATTGCAACATTTCTAGCTGTCATGCCTGTTTGCTCACCAAGTGCAGCAACACGAGATAAATGTTTCATTAAATATTCCAGTGTTCTATTAAATACAATTTTTATTATAAATAAAAAAGATTAGGTTTTAAAACAAATAATATTTTTTATTAATTAAAAAAAGTCGGCCAGTAGAGGGTAAAAGCACTTTGCTTGTCAAATAGCATACTGGTGGTGGATGTATTGAATTTGAAAACAATAAAAAAAAATTTTTTATGATGAAACAATTCTGAGCGAAGTTTACTGTGTATTAATTTCTATTTTATTAAAATTGGTAGTTTTCTTACTTTATATAATCAATTTTTTTAATCTTAAAAAATACTGAGCAAATTGAAAATTTACCCTTTTAAAATTTTAAAAATAAATTTCCAATTAGAATGATTATTACCCAAAAATCCTATGTGACTTCTTTTATCTAACAACTATAAATACAAAAAAAAAATACAAAATCAAATTTCCAAATTGTATAAAAATGTACTGAAAAGTGGTCAACAATTATTATAAAAACTATTGTGAAATTCAAAAAAATGATCTCTATAAAATACTAACTAGAATGAATTCACTATCAAAAGGCTCTTACTTTACTCATTTAACTCAAAAACATGTATACATAAATATCAAAAATAAATAAAAACATAATCATTATAAAACCAATACATTCCTTGCTACACTCAGAATTAAAAATAATATGTTAAATGTAATTATAAATTATTTGAATTATATACTTGCCTAAAATGAGGTGGTGGTAATTTTTGAACGGTTTCTCGCATGAGCTGTAACCTGACTTCAGTTGTTTTCTCAGGTACTGATTGTACAGCATTTACAAATGAATCATACAGTTGATAAGTACATAACGGATTAGGTAATTCTCTAAAATATAATTTTAACAATGATGCTACACTATGTATGTCCTGTCTTATTGATTCATCTTCCCACAATGCTGGTACTCTATCTTCATCAAATGTAGATCTAATACATACACACATTTATAAAATATAAAAACTAAAATGATAAATGAAAATGTATAATACTAGCAGTGTTGGGAAAATTAATTTTAAAAGATAATTAAATTACATTACATAAAAGTAATCCAATTACTTTCAAATTACTTTTTTGTCTATCTAGCTAATAAGGTTGGCCTGTCTACTGCACTGGAGTAATTTGGAGAAGAAGATATTTGATTCCAAGCAGGAATAGGTCAGCTAAAGTATAAAGTCCCTAGTAGCTGAGCACCTGAGAGTAGTCATATAGTAGACGATTTATTTATATATAAGTCACAAAAGATAGAAAGATTCGTTTTACCCATTCTAGTTACGCTGAATCAGAAACTATAAGGGTTGTATACAACTGAGATATACTTTAATGTTCACAAGACCAACAAACAAAATAAGGTTCTAAGGGATTTTGAAAGATTATATTCAAGTGTCATTCTTTTGATAACTCTAAAGGTACGTTTTCCTAGCCGCGTCTGATTTATTGGACTGGTAAATAGGATTTTTGTATAATTTTTTTCCTAGCGGTGTCTAACACTTTGGACGCAACACACCCATATTTCGACTACTTCAAGAGCAGTCATCCGCGTCTGACAAGTGCATCCGTCTTCAGTGAAACTTTACATTTTATTCATAACTGACAAACTAAACTATTGTTTATTATATTCATTTGAATAAAATTATCCACTGTTTTGTTAATATATTAGGATTATTTAATTAAAAAAGTATGGATTGTAAAAACAATATATATATATAATATAAATCTATCTACTATTAGCGTGTGCAAAGCTTTTATAGATACAATATTTGTTACTTATTAATATTTAATAATATTTTGGTATTCCATGAAACAATTTTGATTTTCTTGATAATCAAATGCATCCGATGAGTGTAACAAAACAATCGTACACGGTATAGTGCCCTGATGACTAGTGACTAGTAGGTACACATTTAAAAATTTCTATTAAAAGTTATATAATTATAATATTATGGAATCAAAATTTATTTTTTCGGATTAAACGAAGAAATAGGGACTCATAGAGAATTATATGATAGTGCACATTTGAAACATAAAGATGGTGTACATATGCAAATATGTGATTTAATGCAACAATTTTGAAGACACTGAGAACAAAATTATACCTTAAGCAATTTAATTTAAATTACTTTTAATTATATAGGTATCTCTACTTAGCGATTTTTCTCATTTTTATTATTTATACTTTGCAGATAATATGTAATTTAATTGAATCATTAGAAAAGAAGAAAAAAAAAATTGAATTTTTAAAATTATTTTATTAATAAAGTACCTTTAGAAAATTTAAATATATTTATAAATTTAATAAAATACATTAAACTATCCTAAGAATATTCACTCAGAACTACATAATTATAGTTTTATAAAATATTTGTATTTATATAAATAATAAGTATGTAAAAAAAAAAAAAAAAGTGCATATTTGTACTTTTTTAAGTGCATAAATGCATGCATATTTAGTACTTTTTAAGTGTATTAACAAGTGTATTCCAAACCTTTGTAATGAATGATGAACCGATGAACCACTGTTTAATAATATTTTGTCATATAATTTTATATATTATGAATGCTAGAGTATAGTACCAATAGATCTAAATTTTTACTTAAAAGTTAAGATGGAATTTGATGTTTTGTACATAATAAAAAATAAAATGAAAAATGTATATAAAAATGATATTTAGTTATAAATATTGTTTGCAAGATATAAAATATTATAAAAATATAAATAAAAAAAAATATTTCGGTAAAAACCAATAATGTATTATGTATAATAGTTAGGTACGTATTATTTTTAATGACAGTTTGATATTTTTAGTGTACTTAATAATTATTAAGAGATTCTTAGTGTCCAAAAAATATCACAGCAAAATTGAATAAGGTTAACTAAGGAACGCTTTTTTGCATTAGCTTTAGTCCCTCTGCAATTATTTTCAACTTTAACTACTGATCTTATATCTACCTACATATTATATAAACATTATTTATCATTCATCTATATTCTATACCAACTGTTAAATTAATTTTGTAATTTGTTTCAATATTTTTTTTCTTATGTAGTTATTGTTGCACAGTGGGAAGTCTTTAACAAACTCTATGATTAATAATTAATAAATATAAGTAAACAAATTAGTTGACCCTTACTTACCTTAATGTAATTGCGAGTTTTTCTTTGGACAATATAGGTTTAGAAACTTGATAATAGGGAATTTTAGTTCAATCGGTTTTAACTAGAATTAAAATAAAAAAAAAAAAACTGGGCTTGGTTTAAGTGAAAAAATTCTCGAAACTTTGTTTCGTTATTTTTTAAATGTCCATTTATTAATTGGTTAAAAAACCCTTCACTGTCTCGGCAAGAGAACAATGGATCTACCGAATTTCTTGGAGTAGTTAAGATATTGGCAAGTATCCATGCCATAGTTTTGTTGGTTATTGTGATTATTTAATATGTATTTGAACAACACGTTTATTAGATATATATACTCAAAATACACCACAAATTAAACCACATGTAAACACTTCGACGAGCAAAAGTGTTATGATCATTTTTCGAGATCAACTAAGTACAATTCAAAAAATGATAAACTTAATGAAATAATTTTTTCATGTAACAATTTTTATTTTCTTGAAATTCAAATGCGTCTGACGCGTCTAGGAAAAGTTATACATGGGTGTCTGGACGCCACGTCTGGATGCATCTAGGAAAACGTACCTTAAGCACCTTAAATACCCTACATGAGACACTTACTATATGTTTATGGAAATACAAATTCTCAGTGTAAATAATTTATAAGCCATTTTTAGAGTTAATGTATTTGATTGATTTACCATTAATGACATGGGAAAAACAAAGAGGGTTGTAATTTCAGGAGAAGGACATAAACTCACACTTTTACATATTTAAATCTAACCCCAGCAGTTCAGCCAACGTACTAGGGCTTTTAGTTCATCCTAAGGAATATGGTAATCTTCTAAGGAATTTAAATGGAGAATAGTTTTATATTGTCTACATAAAGTAAAAATGTAGTGTTCAAGGATAGTATTGATATCATTAATGAGCAGTGAAAATAATAAAGGGGAAAGTGTCTACCCTGAGGCCCACATAAAATAATTTCTTCTAGCTTGGACTTAAAGCTAAGTATTTTGACTTTTTGACCCATTGAAAGTGGTCAGTGAGATGCAACCTAAGCAAAGGTAATAAAAGTTCCTCAATACCAAAAGCTTGCAAGATGGAGAGAAGTATTAGGTGACTCATACCCTTTTCTAAGTCAAGATAAATGATATCCTCTTGGGATCAACATTGGATGTGACTGGTTACATAATTGCAGAAGACCAAATAGTAGGTGATTTAGAAACAAGAAAGGCAGAAACCGCGCTGTTTATCGACGAAAATACAATTTACAAAAAGCTGAATACTATTTAATATCAGACCAGGGATTCTTAGAGCTTGGTAAGATAGGTCTATAGTTTTTGTATCCAGATTTGTATATTGGGGTAACCGAAGATATTTTCAAGATTGAAGGACAAATATCTAGGACGTCCAGAATGACACCATTGTCATTGGGGACAAAATTAAGTTAGAAGAAGTTAAGAGATGTAAATGTCTTTGGAATACATGAAACCCTAAGATCGGTGGATGATACATAAACAAGTCCAGTCATTATTACTCCATAGAACTTCAGAAATGTTTAATTTCTACAGAATATAAAAGTATATCCTAATTTTTTTTGGGAAATGGAGGCAGACGATATATAAAGATCATAAACTAAGAGGAGTAATATAAACACTAAAAAATGTTTGCCTTTTAGGCAGAAAGAAACAAATAGTTGTTCAACCTCGGAGGAGGATGAAATCACTATAGAAGAAATATCTCTACGGACACCACAACCCAACTTAAAAGTGCTCAACCGAGGACTCCTATCACATCTATAAATATTATAATTTAGTTTTATCCACTCTGTGATGTCAAAAGATGAAGATTTAACCAAACTATGTACAATGGACTGGCATTTATCTCAATCAGTTAAGTTTTCTAGATAAGTCGGGACATATTTTTTAAGTCCTATCCTAGTCCAGCAATGGAGGAATTTTTCTCAAGAGTTGGGTATTCAATTTGTAAACTAAATATTTGGGAACAGAGGGATTTTAGTTCTTGACATAACTCTAAAAAAGGTTCAGATTGAGAATAGTCAAGTTTAGCGTTAGAGGCTAAAATTTCAGACTTAGATTTCTGTAATTTAGTCATAGCCGTAATAATGTCTTTATTTGTTGGCGAACTTATTAAAGTAGTTGCTTTGACAGTAATATAATTTATAATAAAATTGTGAAAAAGTTTTACCGTCAAAAATATCACGTTACTTCGTTACATTTGTGTTACTTCAGACAATAAATACAGAATTACTACTGCATTACTCAAAAAAATAATTATGTTACAGTAACTTGTAATATAAGCTAAGTTACTACTCAACACTGAATACTAGAATTTTTGAATTTGAATATTGTATTTATTTAAAGGGATTGGTTAATGGTATATTGTTTCATTGATTTAGACCAAAATTAAATGTATTTAAAATGTTTCAATTTTAATTTTAAAAATGTATTAAGACAATGTGATATCCGAATTTGCTGTATCCATCTAACTGATAATATACAAAATTTATGTACAGTATTTTGATTACAACTTTGTCATTTTTAATAAAAGAGTAAATTAACTGGTGCCAAATTTATAGATGAAATCATTATCTATTCCGTAACGTATTCTTTTTTTTCCAAAACAGTAATTTTGTAAAGAGATACACTTATTTTAAAATCTCAATAATATAAATAGATATAATTTTTATTTCTCTTTTAAATTGAAATTTCGGAAAAAAAATACAACGCTACAACATAGATATTATCTCATCTATAAATTTGGTTATAGGCAAATTTACTTTATTATATTAGAAGTAACAAAGTTGTGATAAAAATGCTGAACATAAATTTTGTATATTATCAATTAGTTAGATGAAGATAGCAAATACAAGTATCACATCCTCTTAAGTAAAATACATATAAATATTAAAATATGTTACTCACCTTAATCTTTGTATATTTGATGTGACACCAGAAAGTCTATATATACCATCAACTATTCCGAATTTTTCAATAAATTCAGCACAACTAGTTAGCACATCTGGTACTAAAATATAAATGTAATACAATTAGTATAGTTAGGAGCAAAATAAATAGATATACATTATTTATAAATTATCAAAATTCTAGGTCGTTTTCTTCCAATTATCAATTAACACTTAATTTTAAATTAAAATAAATTAACCTATATAATATTAAATTTGGTATACTCAATAATTTTTATTTGGGGTTATACCCCAAATAGTTGGGAGAGAAGGCGAAGGAGAAGAAGAAAGAAGTATACTCAATGTATTATTTGTACATTTATATAATAATAAAACAATTTGTTTAATTTTCAGAATTTGAAATATAGTTAAAAATTATGTTCTTGCCTTTAATTTTAAAACGAAATATGAATGAAAAAATCAGTAATTTCATAAATGCTAAATTCTATAGGATATGTGTGCTTGAAAAAAAAAACATCATAGTAAATCACTAGCTCGTTCCACTTAGTATATAAAGCTCATATTTCTTGTGATTTTTCCTTAATTAATATAGAATTTATTAACTTCAAATTACTAATTTTATAAAAATGATTAAAAATTCATAATTTTTCAAATTTAAAAAAATTATATTCAATTAACATAATAGTTCTTTTTCTTCTTCTTTGTCTCTTCTACCAACTATTTAGGGTCGGCCACCCTAGTCCTGTAGTCAAGACTTCCACTTTTTTCTTTATGTTTTGAACCTCTTTTAGGGATTAAGAACCTCAGAATTTTTAATTTCTATAAAATTCAAAATTTATATTTATACCATTATTTTCAGAATTACGAAGAAATAATAAAAATTAATTTGAATACAATTGTGTTTTTACTTCAAAACTATTGGGAAAATCGTAAAATGACCTCTAAAATACCAACTAGATACAATTGGCAAAATAAAAATTGAAATAAGTCATTTGATTAAAAGAATTAAAATTATGATTCTGCTCAGATTCTAAAATAAGGAAGGAAAAATTGGACGTAACTCATCGTTATTTCTTAAAGCAATGTCAAACAGAAATTGGGCTTCTCGCAGGTGAGTAAACATATGGTCAGTGGATATTTAAAAACCAGCAGGCACTTGAAGGTGGTCCAGTTTGTAACGTAATGTAAATCATACACATTAATCTATGTATTTGTTGTTTAGCCTTGTTACTTGTATTATGTATAATTATTAAACCTTTAGAGTAACTACAAGAGATTAGAAAAGAGAAACATAGTACGGGGTACTTAAAGGAAAAGATTCATATGACCAACATGATCGTTTTTCTATCTTGTCTCTTAAATTTTTCTACTTCCCCATCACAATCTCTATAGAAAGTTACAACTCAATTGCTGCCAGTCATAGTCTACACTAATCCAATGCAATCTAAAAATATACAGTACTTGCAGCAGACAGTGCAGTCTACCTGCACGGACAGCTAACTTTCTGTTTGACTGGACCTTTAAACTAAGAATATATTTAACTTAATATAAAATAAAAAATTATCTATATGTATACCTAAAATTGTTAGTATAATTTATTATTTAAAAAGAAAACTTTTTATATTTTCATAAAATGACCTTATAACAATATTATTTAAATTAATATTTATGTTAAATGTTTACGAACAATCTCTTCCAGAATTAAGAAGATGTTCACCCAAGTCGCAACCAAATACTCTTTCTTTTAAGATTCCAGATTGTTTTAATGTTCTTCGAGTTGGCCTTGATAATATAAAAGACCGAAAAAATGATATCAATTTGCCATGTTTTCTGAAAATATTTATAAATATTTTATAATTTATAATATCAACTTTATAGAATACAAAATTTAATTAAAATATTCAAATATATTCATTAAATTTTAAGCATTTTATATATTCAAACAAACTTGTATTTAATGTAAATACTAACTAATGATCAAGAATGTAAGAACCAACAATTACTAATTAATAATTAAATACATTATATCATTATCATGATAGTTTTTATGAACAAATTAAAAATAGTTAACCTGTCATTACTTGCACAATGTAAATTATTATTTATTACCTCAGACAATAAATGGAAAATATAATATTAAATATTAAATTAAGTAAATAACTGTCAAACTCGTATGATTTTGTGTATTTTAGACATTTATAATACAAAATTGATACATCTTAAGAAAAAAAAAAATAAAAACACTACCTATGTCATAGATTCTCTTTTATGTAGTAACAAAATGTGGTGTTTTTATTTTGATTGCAGCCCCGGTGTTTTATGTTTGCATAGTACATGTTTTTTAACACTTAAAAAATTAATGTGCAATTAGTAATTACATAACAAAACTACCACAGAGCTATTTTTAATTACTTTTAAAATATATTAAAATATTTTTAAATTGTTGAATTTTTATTTTTCTTAAAATTTCATAAAATTTGACTAAACGCAGTTGTGTGTGGCATCTTTTTAAGTATAAATATCAATGAATAAATTTGGAGAGAATATTTTTAAGTCTTGTATAGCTTTTTAAAATTTAATTAAACATATATGAATTTTATATTAAAGTATATTATATGAATTTAATAATTTAGTTGGTGTTATATCACAAACATAGAGAAAATAATAATTCCATTGATCTTATAATATGTATGTGCTAGGATCTTAAATTTATTATTCTCTTTAAGAGGCCCAGTGGCAGTTCAAGTCAGCATTTTTGTCTTAGTAGTAAATAATTGTAAGTGTGCGTATTGCGTATAAGTCAACAACACTGTATGGGAAAAAAATACGAAATATCACTATTTTGATGAGTAAAAATGACTTTTACAGGAAAAATGATTATGTATCGTAGAAACAGTCTAAATTTCAATTGTTTTTTTTTTCATTTGAAAGAGGAAGACTTTTAACAGGTAGGTTTGAACTTTGATTTTCGATTAAATTTAAATAACACTGAAAAAATATAAAAATTAGAGTTTTTCATACATCTATTACAGATTCTGAAATTCAAATTTGGAAAACTGAGGTTCAATCCAACCTAAAAAAAAGTCTTCTTTTAACAATAAAAAAAAAAACTATTCTATGAAGCATGAGCACTTTTTCTGTAACGTTTGTTTATGTGAATAAAATAATACCAGCACTAACCCCTTAAGATTTATAATATATCAATGTTGGATAAGTTACTTTTAAAAAATAAAAAGATAATTAGATTATTTTTTCATAATACAATTTATTCAATTACAAAAGTGACCCGTGTTATGATACTATTTTTTACTTAAAAGTAACTAGTCACAATGAATATTTGTAAAAAAAATATAAAATTTTTATATTCTTTAATTATTTTCTGACTATATAATCGTCAATTGAATATTATAACATACAATATTTCATATTTAATTACACCATACCTGTTTATGATGTAGAGTACTTGTGGATATTATTTAATAAAATGAAAAAACTGACTTCTACAAAAATATTATATATTTTTATTTTGTGAATAAGTATTTCAATAACATGTTATCATCTTCAGTGCACAATAACAGTCGTTGAAAAACCTTGAAATTTACAATTGTGTACAAAATAAAACATTTTTTTTTTTTAAATATTCTACTTTACATGATTCAAATTAATAACTCGTTTTTATAAGATTTAATAAATGCAGTAAAAAGTTGCACGAAAATCCGGTTTTTAATTATAAAATAATTAATATAATTACTCTTGTGTTACTACAAAACATAAATAATCATGTTACCACAACAGTAATCAGAAAAGTAACTATATTACAGTTATGAATAACTTCTGTTATATTACTACCCAACACTGTAATACATTTATTATTGGTTTAAGCTTGAAAATGTTATTGTATAAAATAGGACTTTATTATTTTATTTATATAAAAAGCAAACACAATAGATCTTATTAAGGTGTCCTCTTAATAATTATTTATAAGATATTTTATATTACCTATTCCATTTTCAATTATTTTACTTCATGAAACATTATTTACTCAAAAAATAAGAACATAAGAGGACGCTATACCCGCAATTACTGTTTCCATTTAATCAACTGAAAATATAAGAAATTTACATTCAGCATTCTACACTACAACATTGTCACTTTAATATTAAATAAAATTTACCTATTATGAAAATTATAGACAAAATCATTATCTATAGGTATCATAGCATCGTCTTTTTTTTCTTCAACATTATAATTGTAAAGAGAAATGTATACATTTAAATTTATTGAGATTCAAAAATAGTTATCTCTTTAGAAAATTAAAATTAAACAAAAAAAAAATAAAAATGATGCTATGACATAGATAATAAATTTGGTAATATTTCAATTTAAAAAGTTGTAACAAAAATGCTGAACATATATTTCCTAAATTAACAGTTGATTAGACAGAGAAAGTAATACGAGTTACTTATTTATCATATTCAAAGAAAAAAAAAAATGATGGTGTTTAGTTTAATTTAGATTTTTTACTATCTAGAAATATTAATTATTAAATTATTATTGATCCATAGTCGGTTATTTATTTATTTATAAAAAATAGTATTAACAAATAGAACATAGAGTTATTTGGAAATATATACTTAAAAGAATGCTATAAATTCAAAAGATATAATATAAGATAGATCTATATAATTTAATAAAAATGATTAAAACCAAATAATAAAAACATGTAAAAATATTAGATATTCAAACCTTAATACTGGTTTTGTTGGTTCAGAAAGTGAAATCATTTGAGGATGTTTGTAAAGATTTCTTGGAACTTTGTCTGTTATAACAGCTACACAGTTTGATGGAAAAAATCCAACTAAGAATTCATGTTTACCTCTCCACCAAACACTTTCTTCAGGTGATGGCATGTCAATAACAGAAATGATTACACCAACCTATAAAAGTATACAATTACACAAATTTTAAATTAATAATATTTTTAGTATAATCATAAATATATATAATTACATCAAATGAAATTTCATCAGAAGCATGAGCGGTGTATTTTCTAACTGAATAAGCTGCAGCTACAGCAGGAGTGTTTATTGCACAATGATCTCCATCAGCAACTAAAAGATGATGACCACGATTATCGAGCTCTAACCAACTAAGTATAGGTCCACAATTAATTAAACTCCCCACAGCTATTTGAGACAACCTTTCACAATATTTACTAATCAAGTCTTTTATGTATTCCTATAAAATTTTTAATTTATTAGAATTATACTTATTTCATTTATAAATAGATAGATTACTTACATTAGGATTTTCATATTCACTTGGTACAGGTTGAAGTTCTGGAAGTAAACTAAATTTTCTATCATAAACACATTTATGTAACTGATGGTCAAGAGTTCTAGCATTTTCATATGAACGTCTTAAGACCCAAACAGTATTTTGAGATTCTACTTTAATAGTTAACCAATAGTCATTATCGTTATCTACAATTCCAAACTTTTGTTCATCTTCTTCAATTAAATCAAACTACAAAAATATATTACAATGAGTTACCAATTTTTCCAAAAGGCAATTGCAAGGAAAATGGTAGAGATCAATCAATTCAACCAATTTTTATTTACTAGATATATTAAATAAAAGGTGCCAATAAACATTTGAGGAAATTTGCAGTTTCTATGTTTATTGTACCTGCATAAAGTTTACTCATTAAATGTAGATATAATTTCTATGCAGATGGTGTGCTTAGATAGATAGACACATAAATAGATTGTTTCAACTTTTCTACTAAATTCAAAAAACTACCAATACTTAAAATTTGTCATATAAAAAATAATAAATATATAATACAAATATTTAAATAGTTAATATTTTTTATAAGATTACTAACTTTTAGTGGTCCAAGTTCAACGTGTTCATAATGAAAATGAGCACATTCTTCTAATTTTGGAAACCTAGTTTTTCCATCATCAATTGATGTTACAGGTAAAGTAGCCATACGCAAACTTCCATTACTGGCTATACTGCTACCAGAAGATCTTCCTTCAGAGTTCCGACTCAACAGAGTATGTTCAGGCATTCTGAGAGACGTCTGAAAATTGACCAATTATTTATGTTTCTGTAACATTAAATAAGAATAATATATTAAACTTGTTTTGTACAGAAACATCTAAAATTACCCATTAAATTATTATTTGGAAATCCAGAATTCATTGATTATTATGCATGTTTAAACATGATTTATATTAATCATGTTGTCAATACAATGTGAAGCACAAGTAAAATATTGAATAAATGATTTTGAACAAATTAGTTCACCAATAAATAGTCAAGTTCAAATTTAAAAAAAATTACTAGTTAGGTACTCCTAAGAAAAATTATGAAAAATGTTTATTGCCCCACAAAAATATCTAATTACATTTTTTTAAATAAAACTTAAAAATTATACTGTTATAAGACCAATAGTTTCCTTATTATGTTTAGGAACCAAAAGTACCTAGGTATATATGAATAAAAACAAAAACAATAGTAATGTAAAGTAAATTGATTTTAAGGTAGTTACATAAAGTAAAAACATTATATTCTTATATAGAGTAAATAAATATAATATAATAACTAACTGTAAAATATTATATATTTGTATTATAATAAAAAAATCCTTACTTTTGAATAAGAAGAATACTGTAAAGTTCCCATTTTAGGTTACTTTTCTTGGCAAATACTTGAGGAACTGTAATGATTAGTTTCGTCTATGTTTACAAACAAATTTTTGTAAGCATGACTTTTGTCTTGCATTGGTGATACATATACATCCATTTATTTTCTAAATTAGAAGAAGGAAATGGTATAAATGTAATTCATGTTAATAATTTCTAATCCCAAAACCTAATTAATAAAAAAAAGAAATTCCCTTTAAGTTTATCCAATTTTTTTCATATAGATATTTGGCATTTAAAAGATGTTTAGACAGATATAATTTTCTGTTAAGATCATTTTCTACTAGTTAAATTTTGAATTGAATTGTGTAAACAATCTCATAAACTATAAATATAAATACAATACATGCACATTATATACTTATCTATCTACCTACGACATTTTAAACTACTAAATTTAATTTTAAATTTAAGACGATCTAAAATATATATATATATAAATATATATACATACATACATATATGATTTGGTTTCTTCCATGTAGAATAATAGTTATAAATATTGAAACAAAAATTTTAGTTTTAAAATATAAAAAAATTTCAAGCTAATAAACTTATGAAATTGTAAAATTTGTACGTATGACATACCACAAATAAAGGTGGAAACTCATGCACAGCTTTAAAAAATTTAAATCATTCAATAAACATCAAACAAACTATCTATATAATTAATAATAATTATTATAATTTATAAAATATAATAAATAAAATAAATTGTTATCAGTACCACCTACTTATATTTCTCTTGTACAGTTATTATTTTTTATCATAACATCAATAAACTAATTACCTAATTTAATGTTAACAAATTTTTAATTTTTAGTTAATTACCCAGATTAATTGTTATTGAATGTAAGCAAACGATAATATTATAATCTATCTATATATTAATATTATTACATTAAAACAATACCTAAATTTTAACGAAGACTGTGTTTGTAGATTCAATTGAATTAGATATTGATTTGGATAAACCATATGTTCTTATAAAAATGTAATTTGTGTAAAATGAATACATTTCATTAAGAAGTATGATTGTACGAATAAATTAAAATTTTGCACTTACAGTTGTAGATTAATAAAAAAAACATTGAAAAAATATTTAAAAAAAATAAAACAAAAGTTATCCTACCCTAATCAGATTAGTAAATTTCAGATACCATGCCAAAGACTTATCATTTGTAGAACATCTTTGGAAAAACGTTTTATTTGTTATCTGTGATAATTGATGATTGATATGATCATGCCACGATTGTTGGATTATTCACATTTCACATTAGTGAAAGGAGGACGCCAACTGCGGTAGTTACGTAGGCTAGAGCGAAAAATCATGGTCCGGATTTGTCGCATCCGCCAGAATACGCTACGTCGGCTACGATCGGTAGTGATGTCTTTTTATATGTATAGCGTGGAAGTTTATTGTTTTTTTTTATTATCTTATCCTAAATGGTAAAACGTATGAATGATTATTATACCTACTATATTATCGAAGACCAAATTTTCCTCTGTCGAATGAAATAATTTCGAAGAATATGAGACCACTAGAATAAAAGATATAATTCAAAAACAAATAAAATACTTTTAAATTGTATTTAATTTATTCTGTGGTATTTACACGTGAATTATGTATGTATTCACCTACATAAATTTGAAATTATAATTTGTAAATATATTTCATATTTTAGTTATTACTATTTAAATGATAAAAATATTATATAGTAACAACTAATATTTTTTCTGCATATTATAGGAAGTATTTCTTTTGGAAAAAATGGATATTCTATGATATCTGTGATATAATATTATCACAATAAAAACACAAAACCCAATACAATTGAAAATTATTTATTTATTTTTAATTAGGTATATCTTTTATTCTAGCAATCGAACTAACTAGGTACTTGGAAATTGTTCCACTCGATCGAGGAAAATTTGATCTTAAAATAATGTAATATAATGATTATTCATAAGTTTTACCATTTAGGATAAAATAATAAAAAACTAATATATTTCCTATGCTGTACACGTAAAAACGACATCATTACCAATCGGAGCTCTTTCTGGTGGATGCGACAGATCCCGGACCATTTTATTCAACACAATTCGACGTCCTTTCTCTAATGTTCACGGATATGATAAATGATATGTCAACATTTGACAATAAATAAATTATGTCATATTTTGCCAATGACAAAATAATTTTATCATGGTTAAGAGGACGTTGCACTCTAATTTGATGTCATCAATAGCTGTCTTTGTATCGCTTTATAAATTTTGTAAACATTATCTGCGTCATGTATTGTGTATAAATGTATAATGGACAATTTAGTAAATTTATACTATATATAAAACATTAAATGTGGCGTCTACGTTAAAATTTGAATTCAAACATGTACCTAATTAACAAATTTAAAAAGGAGAATATTTTCAAGAAAATGTCATGGTAACAAGGAAGGATTAAGGTCCATTCACACATGTCAGGGTCGGAGACCGGACGGGTTTCAAAAAGATATTGTCCTGTTGGTTTTCAATTATTCACAAATGTTCGGGTTGTATCCGGGCGAAGAAAAATAATTAGTTTTCTTTCGACATTTCCTTTCCGGGCGCCCGGACGGGTTTTTATTATACGATACTCCGGCATGTGTGAATTACAACCGGGCCGGGTCCGGATTTTTGAAGTGGCAGTAAACATATTTTGTTCACGGGGACCATTTAGTATTCAGAATGCGAAATATATTCATAGTGTATATACCTTTTGGTAGGAGGATAAAAAAGCCAAAGGGGAAATAAAAGGCAAATTGTATTATACAGTTTGAATTTGATATTAATATAATTACCAACATTAACAATATATTATATATATTATTTTCTTTCAAATTTCGATATACTGTAATAACTAATAACGAACGCGACATTATTTTATTTTTAATCAAAATTAACATAAAACAGTTACCTATTCTAATATTTTATAGTTGAACGCAGAACACACAATACAAATTATAGGTTGACGTGACTGCAGGTTACCAAATACGTATTGTTGTCTAATATTATTTTCGAGGTAGGTACCTACCTACTTACTCATTTTCAATTGTCTTCATACGTTAGACCGAAATTACTTACACGTTATATGTATAGATAGTGTACAACGTGACTCGTGACAGTTCGTATCAATGGGTATTGAGTTCCAACCTACTCTGCAGGGGAAACGATATTAAAAAAAAAAGGCCACTGATAAAGGTTAATTTAAAATGTAATATTAAGGCACGCTGCGCGAGAATAATCGGAGACCGTTTATAAGCGCGGCTGTGCTGTCATCCAATTAATATGATCGGATAACGCTGAATCCGCTAGTAGTCACGTGTGATAATTTGAGTGTCTGTGCATTTTATCTCTCTGGACCGTCCCGGCGGGAGTTGTCGGCTGAAAATGGGAACAGTCCATTTGGTTTCCGCCGCGCCGGTAATGGACTCGGTGTCAATATCGAGTTAATTTAAGGAAAAAAATCTTGACATTTTGTTGTTTTTATTCTTCATTTATGTTTTCTGGCTACTTTCCCGACGTAAGTATATTTTAATTTTTTTTTTTTTTTTTTTTTTTTTTTCAGTAAATTTTACAACAATATTCTTAATTCCGGCGACTGGATTTGACGAACCTTTGACCGTTGATTACTTCACATTTTCTTACATAAATGCTCGGAGCAATAATGGTATACGATTACAGCTGGCACGACAAAGGTGGAGAAACTTTTTGAATGGCTGCAGCGCATTCAATAACATATAAAACGGGCTCGGACCGGTGGCAAAATGCGTTGTACGCAGAGGGGGCGTATATTATTTAGTATCGACTCCGCCGGATATCGATTCCGACGACTACTGTTTGTAAAAATTATCTATCGACTCCTCCGGCTAATGTTCAAAAAAATTATGTATGGACTCCACCGACTAGATATTTTATAATCAACCGTTTAACAACAAATTTAGCACGTAAATTATGGATTATTAATGGATACGTTTGCACAAACATATACCTACATTATATTTTAGATACCTATATATTTTATTCAATCAGTGAACAACACTATTATAAATGGTACCTATACGAATACCGTAGTATAAAATAAATTAGTATATGAAACAAATTGTAAAAATGAAAAAAAAATATTACATTAAAAACTTTAAAATATTCAATAATACATAAGTTATTGTCAAATTATTGTTATTACACTATCACATATTACCACATACATTACATATACATACAAATCAATTGTTACAATAGTCACAGTATTAAATTAAAACCCGACGAGCAGGCCCGGATTTTGGCCTAGGCCCGTGAGGCCCGGGCCTAGGGCGGCAAAATTTGAAGAGCGGCAAATTTATTGTATCGAAATAAAAAATAAATGTATTTTATATTTTATTTTTTGTAGATCACAT
>JAIPRL010006734.1:0-26127 GCA_025469235.1 Pemphigus obesinymphae
TCACTTGGTCCCTTAGGCTATCTCCACACCCAAGTACGCAATTTTGTTTTCCCCGCGAACATCCGAGATGGGAAAACTCGCCTATATTCTTTTTAAGACTTCTCATACTTTTTGACAAGTTTTATGCCGACTGTCGACCTGACGCAACCTCAATTAGTCGACTTATACGACAGGCATGAGGAAACCGTGGAGGTATTCTTAGCCCCCTCCTTCTAAGGAGTATTATATAGGCAATTTATCGTACATGATGAAATTTTAAATTCTGAATTTAATACAGTTAGAGAGGTCATTGAAGTTAATAAAGCTAATAATAAATTAATAAATACATTCCTCGGGCTTGTATCTATATCCAACTAGTTTAAATATGAATTGCAAGTGTTATAATAATGAAACTAAGATAAACTACTAAAGATTAAATACTAAATCACTTTTTGAACAGAAAGTTGCTTTCACTGTGAAAAAATTGCGAGGCTTTAGCACGTCCAATTTTAATTCTAATAAAAGCATAAGATTCTTTGACATATTTTTTAGGTTTTAATTTAGGAGTTTTTCGAAATATGAATTTAGGCTTCAGACATACACATGTGAACAATTTTTAAAATATGGAAATTTTGTTTAACCATACCGAAATTTAAAATTCATATTTCGAACGTCTTGATTAAATCCTAGAAAAGATATTAAAAAGATATTAAAAAATAATATGCTTTTTACAGAATTAAAATCGGATCAGCCAAAGTCGCTCAATTTTGTCACAGCAAAATTTCTAAAAACGATATTTTTTGATAGACTCGAACTACCTTAATATACCTAATTTGTTCTCATTTTTTTTTCTTATATATAGAAAGAAACAGTTTTGTTTGGAATATATAAGAGTAACTGGATGATGATGAATTTAAGAACGAAAAAATTATTGCTATTAGCAATACGGGTAGAAAACGCCAATAAATTTATGATTAAAGCAACACCAAAAAATATAATCAACTTACAATTATTCGCTAGTGTAATCATAATAACAATAATAATAATTATCATATATAGATATTGTTTGAATAAAAATAAAAATTTTTATGAACTATTATTTTTAGGTAACCATAACATCTTATAATATTGTATCAGTCTTATGGAAATCACGTTCTATATAAAGGCGTAACGGCGAATTCGGTTATCTATATCAATGATTTTTTTATAATTCGTTGATAATGAAATAAAATTATTACTGGAATATTAAGAGTCTGCAGTCTACAGTTCCTTATGGTTGGTTAAATAGTTCATCGTGCACATTACCGAAACTTATTTTGCTACAACTAGATACTAAATTGTATGATTTTACACTGGAACATTATTAAGTACGGTGATAAATCCTTTTTTTTTATTTTGGTCGTTTAGTTATTAATTGGTATCACTATAAATTATACATTGCTATTACTTATTGTTGCTACAATTTAAAAAATAATTGCGTTTTTAGTTAAATTGCATAACTGCCGTTTGACGTATATAAATTTATATAAATATTATTAACTAAAACTTAAAATTATAACTATGCATAATATTATTTATTGTGAAAATAAATAAAATAAAATATTTTAACTTTACATTTTAAAACTGATTTTATATATATCATTTCCATTTATAGTAAATTATAAAATTACCTATTTTACAAACAGTAGACAACTATATAAAAATATATGCATTTTATTTAGAATACTTTTTAATTACATTGTACATTTACAAAAAATCTAATAAATATTGAAATTGAAATGAAAAAAAAAAATTACATTAAAAATTATAATACTTAAAAAATAAACACGTAATCATAATCCAGCCATTAGCAATTTAATCATATTATTCTTAGATAAATAAAAATACAATTTATGTTATATTAGGTAATTGGTGCGTAAAATATACTGAAAACTTGGCTTAATAGACTAAACCCATTTTCAGAAACCCTTCTATCTCAAGAGAGACAGTAATTTAAAATTGCCTTTTCTATTATCTGGACTTGCAACAGGGCGATAAAAGGGTTTCACTATATTTGTATGTAATCAAAACGTCTCGTCCCCTACAAAAACGTGAAGCAATACAATGATTGAATTGGGCAATTTGCATGGTGGGAGTGTTCATGATGGTGTGTATTGTAAAATTACTAATTACTGCATACTGACTTGCACCCATTTTGCTGATTAAGTAAAATAAGGCCTCAGGAAAATTCTGTCAAATTTATAATTTTTACTACCTGTTGGGCATTTTTCGATTAATTCAAAGATGATTTGAACTCTAAGCGAAGAATTAATTAAATATAATTGTATGTAATTATACGAAGAATGCTTAAAACTAATTGTGTCGTAATTTTTAAATAAATGAATAATATTGAACAAATAATACATAACTCGATCACTGGAAATTGACTGAAAACTAGATAAATTGTTGCTTGCTCAGAGGCATCAACTGTACCGTTACTACATGGCAGTGTAGCCACATTTTTACGAGAAGGTAAGACGTCCTAGATGCACATATTATAAAGAAACTGAAAAGTTCCATATAAAAACTATTGATGCCGTTCTTGATATTACCATTTTACAATGGTGTTATCACTGTAATGTGTTTGATACTGGGCTGGGTACTGCAAAACTGTCGGGGACCGTGGAACAGAATCCATGTGTATGACTCTGTTACGCAGGATGGACACGAAAGGTCTGGTTGTGTCCTTGAGTCCGTGCATCCGAATGACTCTTCTTAGATGCGGCCACGGGAGTGCTGTATTCGTTTCGACCAGGGACTAGTCAATGAATTCTACCCTTGGTCCCGATATGATTAGCATTTAGATGCACCGTTGTCACAGGTCTGGTTAAGGATACTATACACTCGCACGAAGATAGCGACATTTGTTACTTTTGTGGTAGTTATATGGAGTATCGAGGTCATATCAAGTGCATCGGGTTTCTTTGCCAGGACTCTTGCACTATTATGATATGATGTATACCTATAATGTACCTAGTTTATTTCACATACTCTAAGCTAAATCTCCCTAGTTGCACTTATGATTATAATAGAAAATAACTGCGGTATAAATGTTTACTGAGCGTGAATGCATATAATATCTAAGTATACGCTGTACATTTGAAATATAAGTGCTTAAAGTAAAGCATAAACGAGTAAAAATTTCAATATCACTATCATTATAAGATGTGGTAGTGGTTTAAGGCGTACGATTCCAGTCAAAAAGTCGGCACTTCGATCCCGGTCCATAAGTAGAAAATTGTTGCATGTTTTCAAAAATGTCCTACCTTAGAAGGCATCTAACCTTTTCAGGTAAAAGGCCGTCGGGCCCCCCCCCCTTCCCTCAGTAATCAATCATTAGCTAATTTTATTTTAGTTTTTGTAATTTTTATAAATTTTATAATTTTAATTGGTTCCTGGTGAGCAGTCTTATGGATGGTCTCAACTCGGACATCCGGAAGCCTATAGTTCGCCTAAGACCTTTCCAGACCAGTCCGGGATCTAAACAGGATTACAGAAACTTCCTACTAGGGTCTCACAGTCCCAATGCACCGTCCTAAGACCTTCCTGGATGGTTCTACGTACTGTTGGGGAACTAATATAAGAAAATGGCTATTTAATTGGCTATTTACCAATATGTGATCTAATAAATGAAAACATATATTTTATTATTTTATAAATATGAATAACAACTTTAAATGTAGGTACCTATAATATAGGTATTATATCCTAAATATTATCAAAAAATAATTAGGAAGTATCTTTGAGTATAGTATAACATAATATAAAATACACTTGTTCATGTGATTATTATACTATAAAATATAATCACAAAAAATAATCGATGTACTTGGATTTTTAATATTTTATAATAGGTATAATATACACAATGTTTAATAATTAAATAATTATTATTCATTGTTGACATAACATATTTTTATATCTCTCTTAAAATTTTCAAGTTAATTTATATTATATTTAGGTAGGTACCTAATTTAAATAACTATAGATAGATTAAAAATAGTCTACACTATATAATTGTAGACCCAATATTGGCAAACAGCCAAAAAAACATTCCTATTTAAACATTCAAAATTTTTCTTTTAATAATTTATTTAATTATTACAGCACAGAAACTACAAAAATATTATAAACATTTATGATTAGATATATTTCAATAGCTATGTAATCCTATATCAGTATCTACCTAATTCCATTCCAGTATGACTAAAATGAATATTATTAATTAGGTACCTGTTTTGAAGACGACATGGTTGTGAACTTATAGGTAAGTAAGCTAAACTTGTCACGATGTGTTCTGTACTTACGGAAAAGATGAGTGAAAATTTGTGTTGTGAATAGATTTAGACCAGGAACAACATACACCGTTTCTAATGGAAATATCTTGTGATAATCACGACCGATCATAGTCCATAGATAATATTATTATCGCTGTAATCACAGAGCATGCTGAACCCATTATTGCCGATATAAAGCTTTGACACGGTCCTCGGGTTATGACCACTTATCAATTTAAAGACTCTTCGTTTATAATCACAGATAAAATTAACATTTAATTTGAATTTTCGTAGTGATCCGATTATAAAAGGAAGTTTGCTGAACATTATTTTTTTTCGACGGCATTTGCCTGACTATTTTAAAGATCGACATATAATTCAGTCCTATAATTTATATATATAATATATTATGCGGCCGTATTCCCATTGTGTACCGTATACCTACTATATGGTAAATTTAATTAAGGTCGTATCTCACTTTTCTCAACTTTTCGTGGCTAATAAAACAAATATTCAAATGTATATTCTTATTCTATTTTTAACATAAAAGTCTAAAAATGTTGGTAATTCCAGAATTTAGGAGATTATAATATTTATTTTGTTTTTATTGAAAAAAAAAAAACATAATTTTAAGTTTTTTTTTTAAAATATAATTAAAAAAAAAAATTGTAGTATCCATACTTACGACATTTTTCGTTGGAATTACATAGTTACTAAAATATAAATATAAATTAAGATTTTTGTTTTTTAATAAACTTAATACCTGACTTAAAAATTAGGCTTAGTTATATCCGTGGTTTTTACGTATTATAGTGTCAAATCGGGAACTAAAACCGGTTCCAAAAATTGAAACCGTAATATTTTACCATTTGAAAAACCACCGTGAAAATAAAATATAAATAACGATATTTTTTTTTCATCAACTGCATTTAAGTGTGATTATTGATAGTTTATTATTATTATATTAATTATCATACATAAAAAAATGACCAACATTTTATTTATATTTAATATTGAACTTTAAATATTCCATCAGCAGTGTGAAAATTCAAAAACCAGTAACCTTAATTTTAGAGCCTGACGATAATACGATTTCAAAACATATTCTCGATTTCAGTCAAGTACTAAAAAAAAATTCGAAAACCTGATATTTCCGAGAAAAACGATATTTAAGATTCTAAAAATAGATTGTTATTGTTTATTATTATTATACCTGTGTATACCTACTCTATCTCCGTCCTTATAGCGAGTATGTAAACTGCTGTGTCGCGAGTTTAATGAAGGAAAATCATATATTACAATAGCGTGAGAAATTAGATTATTATTTTTATTAGAAAATATTCCTGGCGTCCAATGAATTCCAGCATGAAAAATACACAGAAATTTTTGATTTGGTTTATAAAACGCTAACGCTGTATAATTAAATTGTTTTTCTATTTCGTGTAATATTAATAAATTATAATTAAAATGATTTATAACTGTTGCTAGTTCATCTGTTTCTAACCGAATAGAAGTTTTGAAATCCGTTAGTTTTAAAAGAGTTCGAATATCTTGAAAATCTATGATTATGTTTTCATCTCGTAAAATTTTTACTAATGCATGAATTCCACAGTTACCATCAGCCGGTACATTTATTGACTTTACAAATTTTGTGGCCAAAGACATTATTGATTTATTCAATTCTATATGTGTATTATTTATTTGATTATTATTAACATTTATTTCTGTATTATAACGATTTAAATTCATTACTTCAAAATTGTTAAATTCTGGTTGTGTTTTACGGTCTCACCACTTAATTTTTGGATTATTTGTTTTTTTTAATTAGCGTTTTTATTAATAAAATGTTTTCATTATTATCACTAAGTTTTTATTATTTTCAATATTTTCTTCCTTGTTTTCTTTACTTTTCATTTGCATATCATGAGATATTGGAGTATAATTTTCACTAACAATCTCTCGAAAAACCCCTCGAATTATCATAATCTGGTTCAGGTTCAAAATTAATTGAAATTTTAGTAGTGATATTTTTGTACATCGTAATTGATTTGTTGAAAAAATCTAATTGTACTCGATATTTACTTAAAAAATCAGTACCAAGTAATGCTGGTCCACAAAGATTAGAAACCAAAATAAATTGTACAGGAAAAATTAAATTTTGGAAATTAATTTCTACATTCATTCTACCGTCTACGTTTAAAACTGAACCATTTGCTGTGTAAACTCGCATACTTCCTGGTTGAACTTGAGAATTATTTAATTTTACTTGTTCACTATCGATTACAGAAATTGTTGCACCAGAATCCAAAATAAAGGGCGTTTCTATATTATTAATATGTCCTACTATCTGCATTTTTACACCTGGTGTAGGTATTTTAGTAAAATTTGAAACGCAACTAGAAATGTGTTCATTTAATATATTATCCGAGGATTTAGAATTATCAATATTAGGTTTTTATTACTGTCAAGAGGTAACCTAATGTCTATCTCCTGATTTACATGTTTTTTTGTGTTATTGATATTATCATTATTATTTAAAGAGTTTTGATTTTGAATATTCTGATTATTGGTATTTTTGTAGTTTACTTGATTTACATTATTTGAATTATTTTGAGAAGTATAATTTGGATTAAAATTATTTTGACTCATATTAATATAATCGCGATCCTGTACTATTGAATCAAAGTTATTATTATTTCTAAAACTGATATTGTTCCGGTTACCGATTAGATTTTTATTAATGGGATTTTTATATTTAATATATTCAGAATTTGATAAATATTGATTATTTCTAATATCATCCTTATTAATACGATTCTGGTTAATATTTGGTTTATTATCACCCTTTCCCACATAACTATTAATGCCATTAGGACTATTAAAGTTATTATTGTTACCACTATAATTGCCACTACTATTATTACCATTAAATGTATAGTCCCTGTTACCATTATAACCATTATTTCTACCATAATTACCACCATAACCATTTCCATAATTATTATTAAACCTAAAATTTCCGTTATTATTATTCTTACCATTATAATTATTAAAACCATTTCTATAATTATTATTAAAATTAAAATTTCTGCCATTATTATTGTTATTAAAATTATCCACACCATTTTTATTATAATTATTGCCGTTATCATTATTTGTTCGATAATTATTTTTATGAATATTATTACGATATTTATTGTTATTATTAGATATTTTATTTGCAACAAAAGCATTCTGTTCTACTAATTTTTGTTTTAATGTTTCTATTTCTGCCTTAAGATCATTAAAATTGTCCATACCATTGCGTTCATTAATAGTAGATCTAGCAAATTCTACTTTCCGTATATTATTTTTTATATCACTAAGAGTATTATTGCTTATTAGGGCTACATGGTTATAAAACTTAGAAGAAAGTTTCTCTAAAATAAGGTCAATTTTTTCAGTTTCTGATATTTTTGGATTAAACTTATAGGTTAACAACTCAAAGTCTGCTAAAAACTGAGACACATTTTCATTAATTTTTAATTTTCAATCCATCAATTTTGCTTTAAACATTCTCGTTCTACCCGTTGAAGTGATATGAGTTTTAAAGGCTAACTCTAATTGAGACCACAACGGTGTTGGCATTGAAATAATGAAAATTTGATAAAATGCTTTTGCACTGTTTTTTTAAGTAAATAGGAAAATACATGGCTTTCTTCTCTTCGAACCATTCGTTAGCCTTAGAAATTAAATTAAAATTTTCTAAGAAATCGTTTATATACTCCTCAGGTTCTCTGTTATAAAATTCCGGTTTGAAAAAAAAATAGGTTTCGACATTTCTGTGAATAAAATACTATCCTTATTAAAACTATTTAAATTGTCTACTATCGTGTTATCGTTATTAGATATGTATTTCCTATACGCTTCAGATAATCTTTAAACATTTGCTAATGTATCATCGTAAACAATTTTTTTTTTTTTTTTTACTATTGTGGCAATTAAATTAAACGATTTTTATTCATAATTTCAAGTTTACTTTCGAAGGTACAAATTGGCCACCGTGCTAGTGCAAATGTTCGAAGAAAAAATAAATATAATAAAGAATTAAATTTCCTATAAATTCAAACGTTTTTCCGGCATCTCACCACTAGCAACGCGTCTCCTATTCGGCATAGGGACCATCGATCCCTAAACCTAATCGTGTCCAGTTAAGGAACAGTCGGTTGGCCATTTCACACTCGCAAAAAAACAGATGGGTGGAGTGGGTTTCGAATCGGCGTATCCGTATTGAAAGTTCATTGCTGTTCCCAATAAACTACAAAATCGATATCGTCAAATGGTTGTTAAATTTTTTAAAGTGCCTATTTCCAGCTAAATTTGCGTATATTATTCCTCTAAAATCGTGTTTCAAACTCACACTCCAGACTTACATAGAAAATAAACAATTGTATAATTTGTCTCAAATCATTCTCTAAAGGTTTCCTTTGACAGACAACATAATGGTATGCAAAGTTACACGAGAAAAACTACTTTAATGTGATAATTATCTCATATCATTACCCCGAATGTATTGTTTGAAGGGATAAATTATTTATGGACTAACACGGAAGTAACGTTATATTTGCATGCACCGTACGTGTGTCATAATTTATGACAGTTTTTCTAAAACATTATTTTCCTTTTATATCATGGTCCATGATAAATTATAAATTGTTTCCAATAAATTATACGTGTCCACCTCTATATGACGATCATATTTTCATAAACCAACCAAAACGATTATCGGTCATTCAAACTAATGTCGTACATAAGATGTTTTCTAGGGACAACAATTTTAAATTTATATAATACGCAGTATTTTATATTAAGTGGTCTGCTTTTAAATTTTAATTTATAATTCTATATGCATAATAACAAGACGTAAACATTAATGAAATTAAATTTTAGTTAAATTTTAATGTTATGCATTATATTATTATAACAGATATACACTCTTAAAACTGTCCGCAAAAAACACTATACCAAAGTTCATCAGATAAGTTATTTAGTAATTAGCTCAGGTTAGTTTAAAATATAATTAATAGAAAATTACTCCGATAAGTTAAAATTAAAATGAACTCAACTTTTAAACGTAACTTTAACTTATTAACTCATTAACGTTGAACCTCAATTCATTTTTTTCAGGGGTGGAAGTCTACTTAAATTAAAAACAAATATTATATTTGTGTGTTTTAATTATTAATGCAAAAATCAAAATATTATTTATGTATTAGCTACAATATGCAGAAGACATATAGTTACATATTATAATAGATAGGTATATAAATATACAAATTAATAGTAAATCTTCTTTTGATATTTCTAAAACAGCCCAATTATTTGCAAATAATTTTTTCAGTGTTTATGTACCGGATCTTTATATAATCGATGGCAAAGTCCCTCTTCCAACTGATGGGAATAATAATTTGAATTTATGTTTCTGGACTATTCATTTTCATGAAATTATCGATTATTTAAATTCTATAAATACACATACTAGGACCTAATGGTGTACCACCTAAGTTTTTAAAATCTTGTAGATCAGTACTTGCAAAACCGCTTAATTCGATTATTAATAAGTCATTAAGTTTAGGTTATCTTTCCAATATTTGGAAAAATATTTTATAAAACCAGTGCATAAATCAGGGGATAAACATAATGTTAAAAATTATAGACCAATCTCTAAAATATCCCTTATCCCAAAAATTTTTGATTTATTCACTACTAATTTTGTCTTTATTTATATTCTCCTTCATATGTAAAAACCAACATGGTTTCAGACGTAAGATGTCGATTTCCACTAATATTTTACTTTTTCAAACAAAGATTCTTTCAGCCCTAAATGAACGTATATAATTGGATACTATTTATTCTGTCTTTCTAAAAGTCTTTTATAAAGTAAATCATAACGTTATTTTATATAAATTATCTTACTTCGGTATCCATGGAATATTTCTTTAATTGGTTGAAATCTTATTTATGTTCTCGTACCCAGGCAGTAAAAATATTTAGTTATGTTTTAAATGATTTTTTGGTCAGTTCTGGTGTTCCTCAAGGGTCTTACTGAAGTCCCCCCCTTATTTGTATTATTTATTAATGATCTGCTTTTTCTTTTTGATTGCTTGGTTGACATTCTTTTATTTCCCGACGATGCCAAATTATTCTCAATTATAAAATATCTAAATTATGTCTTAAAATTAGAATCAAATTTGGATAAAGTTGTTGATTGAAGTCGTGTTAATTGTCTTCCATTAAATATAAATAATTGCAGCATTATTATGTTTTTACGGATGAATTATATAATCATCCACAATTGATAATATAATATTATAATATATATAATATAATCATTCAGTTACGCAAGTTACTTCTATTAGAGACTTAGGGATTCTCTTTCATTTTAACATGGATTTTTTCATTCATATTAATACTTTTATTAAAAAAGCTTTTAAGATACTGAGATTTTTTAATAGAAGCACGATTTATTTTAAAAATTCCAACGCTTTGAAACATTATACTTTTTCCCAGTTAGGTCCAATATTAGGTTCGATTGAAAGTTCACCGCACTATTCTTCGCATATAAATCTTGTTGAAAATGTTCAGTGTAAATTTTTAAAAATATTATGTTTTATGTTAAATACACCCATTTCTATTTATTCAATTTTTTTTTGATTGGTTTCAATATACTGACTTACCGATTAAGAAATTCCAACTTATTTTATGTTCCTCTTTATAAAAATAATTATACTTTTACCTCGTTTTTCCCTAAAGCTCTGTTATTAGCAATTTGCATATCGGATCATGTTGATTTTTTTATGTTGTGTAATGTATTTAGACAGAATTTTTATATGGTCTTAAATTTACTTGTTTAAATTAATGTTAAATAATTAGTGATTTTTTTTATTGTTATTGTTACTAATATTTTATAATTATTAATTCATACTTTATTATGCTTTTCTAGTATCTATTTTCATACCTACTTTTTTGATTTTATTTTTTTGTATAATTTCGTTATCCGTATATAATATATATAAGCCATTTAAATTTTATCATTATTATGATAAAATTATAAGTTAAGCATAACATGTACACACAATTATTTTTTTATTTTGCCAAAGGGTTACTTACTCATTTAATTAAAATAAATATATGTATTATAATATATAAATATATATATATAATAAATAATGTATAATCCATCAATATGTTTTACATTATATTCTTTAGGATTTTATTTATTTGTTGAGAGTTTGTAATAACAATTATGACTGTAAATATTTTGCTTATATTGTTATATATATATAAAGATTATTTTTCAATACGTTTGAGTATACTCCCAAGCATACAAGATCTACTAACTTATAATACACTATTAAATATAATATGTAATATAAAAATATTTTTATGTCTAATGTACTTACTTGTATTGATAATTGAAATTGTGATAAATATATAGATATATAATAAAATCACCTGTGGATATTTAGGTAATAAAAATAAATGTATATTTTTTACTGAACATAATATTAAACATAATAAATACATTTTAGAGAGCAAATTAAATATAATGATAACTGAAGAACTACAAATAAATAAATTTTTCAGACTAGATGAGTATATAATATATTAAATCTAGAATCTTGATTATAGTTTATTCAATAGAAAAAATAAATTTATCTATAATAAATTCTTGTTCTAGATATTGAAGTTTTACAGCATATATTATAAAATAATTTGTAATATATAAATAATAACATATTAGATATTTTATTTATAAAAAGTATAGAAATCTGGATAATTTTACAAAATTTGTAACTCGTTAAATTAAGTTAAAATAGAATAACGCGTAAGTTACGACAAGTTAAAAATAATTATATTTTTTAATTTTTATATATTATATAATACATATTATAATATTTTTTACATACCTATATAATTATATATATATATATATATAAAAATTTACTGAAGTTAAAATTGGAAATTTTCAGTTTAAAAATGTCAAAACTTTTAATTTATAGTATTTATTTATTTAGGTAATTAATTTAGCAATATATAATTATAAATTAAAATTATTACATACATAAAATAATTTCAAATAAATTTAAAGTTAACATACGAAACAATTAGGTACTCGTTAAATGACTTCACTTAAAACTTCATTTTAATTTTCAACGCCTTAATTCCCAGTTTTAAAATAATCATTGATAAAATCCAAGTAGATTTGTATTATTTTCTTATAATTATATATTTTATATAAAAATAGGCAAATCAATTATTATTTACAATTTTTATAGTTTAATGTATAAATCTAATTAAATACGGGGACTTAATGGCTCACTACTTATTTTTCACCCAAAAGCAGAACAGTGTTATAATATATGATTCTTCTTCGGTCCATTGTAGTCAGTGGGGTGAGGGGGGGAAAGTTCCTTAAATTATTTGAACGCTTGTCGTTTTTATAACACAAATCACAATAAAAACCATTTTAACAGAGAACTATCGAATTATTCGTACGCCTATTAAACATGTGAATTATTATGAGCGCTATGAAAACAAAAAATAAAAAATAATATCTTGTCCTAAAATTACGCGGATTAAGGTACGCCGTAATTGAAACTTTTAATGTCTCGGTATTTTTTCTCATTTAAGACTTTAATTATATTGATTTAAGTTCTTACTCTGTCTTCGTATACTATATATTGTATAGCCTACGTTGTAATCTTACGGCACGGCGCGGCGTGGCGTTGACAAATTCCTCCGGGAAGCCGTAAACTTCCGGACGACCGTTTCGACTGACACGTCGGTTATCACATAATATTGTAGAAAAACTACTTGTTGAATGTAAAAATATCAGCTGGTGTTTTCAATGTATATATATTTTTAATGTGTATATTATTATAACTTATTAAAATACAAGTTTAAATATACAATTTTCACCAAAAACGTATTTACGTAAAATATTTATACAAAAAAATTTTTTGAAAAACTTTATCCATTTTTAAGTTATTTATAGCAATATTCAAATTTAACATATTTAGTTCATAATTTTCAAAAACAATTCATCAAAAACGTACATAAACACATTTTGAAGGGAAAAAAATTTGAACATTTTACCCATTTCTGGGCTACGAATAGAAATTAGTCATTTATAGGTAAAACTTTTCTACATTATAGGAAAATTAGATTTTTTTTTAAAATCATCAGTCGTCAGAATTTGGAGGTCGGACTAGATTTCGGAGTTATATCAAATTAAAATTTAACAATTTTATTCTATTTGTTAAAGAAGTTTACTTTTTATATTTGAACAAATAAATCTGAGATCTTAGTAAGATTTGTTTTCATATAACAAATTAAACTACAGTATTATTTAGAATTTAGAGCTGTATTGTTCACTTTTAAATATTATACTACATAATCATGAATAAAACACATTTTTTTCGTGATAACTACTTGATTTAAAGTTTGGTTTCTAGTTTTTCATTCAAACAGTTAATTTAGTGGCTATTTAATTGATGAATAAAAAGCCCTTACTTGGCAATGTAATTTAAAATTTAATCTTTATTGCCACTGATAAAAATTAGAAATGAAAACAGCAAGAGTTAATTCAACACCCAGAAAGTTTTAAGGAACAAAAGATCTGTGAATAAATATTAATAATCTGTGTTGACATAAAATCCAGTGTTTTAATATTATATAAATATGTAAACTGTTATACTGATAACTATTATTTATATAATTCAATGTATTATTAGTAAGATTTTGTTGTACTTTTGAACAAATGATTACTACAGATTATAATATTGTATTGCATTTAAAAATATTTTTTTTAAACACTGACTGCGTATTATACTATTTTTCAAAGTTTTTGTCAATTTTAATTCATATAATAATAATACATACAAAGTATAAAAGTAACATGAAAAAAAAATCTAAAAATGTATAATTCGATAGCGGTGGTCAATATAATATAATATTTTGAAATTCCACTGAATGGATCATATTGTTAGTGAGCTTAAGTTTTGACTTGTACACTAATCTTTTCAATAAAATACCAATGTCTTTGAAAAAAAGGTACAGCAGTTATCATTAGATTTATTTTTTATATTGCAATTTTAATTGATCAAATATTTGAAATGGATTCACGAAATGTTTGTGTAACAAATCAGTGCGATTTATTATACATTTATTAAATGTATTTATTATAATGTTTCAGTTTTAATATATGATTTTCTGGCATTGATATTCATATAGTGTGTTGTATCATCGTTTACATTTACAACTCAAAAACGGTGCGTCTTTTTTATTTTTTATTAGTTATAGCCTATTAGACCAAATATCTAATCAATCGGCATCTGGGTTAAAATCTGCAACATCTCTCTTGACACAAACTTTCCAACGTAATTATAGTCTTCTTAAGAGTTTTTCCATGTTATTTGATCGAATAATTATTGTTACCAGACATTTAAATTTTATCACTTTTTTGAATTTGTAGGATCTCATCTTTAAAATCACTTGAACTTTTTATTCCTTTCTCTCGTCTTCTGAATTCAAATTATTCTGTTACTTCTTCATTTATACGGAGGCCTACATTTTAGCTGCTTCTATGAGTCTTCTTAAAAACAAAGTTCTCACTGAGTTCATATCGTTTCTAGCAAGACTATATCATCAGCATATGCTAAAATATATATTGATGTTCTGTCCAAATTTGCACCTTCTTCTGGTAATATATCCATCATTCTGACTATTTTTTCGAGAACGATATTAAAAGTAATCGAGGAAAGTGCATCACTTTTTTTCAAACACGTGTTTACATGGACCTCTCTCAATAGTATGTTCCTAACTTTGACTTTAATAACATTATTTTTCAAACTTATTTTTATTAGACTGATAAGTTTCTGTGGAAATCAGAATTATTCTTATATGTTGTAAATATTTTCCCTATTAATAATGACATAAGCTTTTTTTAAGTCCACAAAATGTGCATGTACTTTCATATCGAATTCCTAATTTTCTGGAACATTTGTCATATAATAAATATTTGGTCAAATAGTTTGAGCCAGTTTTAATACGTGACTAAATCGATATTCATTTAGTGTGTTATATCATCGTTTGAAAAAACTTGAACTTAATAAAATGTACGAAAAAATGTACTGAAAATTATTACCTTTATAATCCACATCACTAGTTATGAAGAATATTGGGTTCATACGAGTTAAAATTTACCGATGTAATTTCAAAAATTTATTTTCGATTTTGTTTTATGTTTTGATAAAAAAAAAGTACGATAATTAATATTTACAGTGTTCATTTTCATAAATTACTTAAATTATTATAAAGCTTATTAAAGATATATTTAGTCGTATAAAAACATATTTTTAAAAGTTAAACACATCATTATCATTATATAGTATCAATATAGTTTCAATTTCGATGTTTGTAGCCATAAATATACTGATAGTTGGTACTGTTTTTACTACAAACATAATAATATAATGTTTTCTAAAATATAAAAAAATAAATTCATATTCTTTAAATAATTTTAATATATTCAAAATTAAAAAATATTCCCTTAGGATATTGCCTATTCATATTATTCCATAATATAACAAAAATTGTATAACCTCCTCTCAGAAAAAATGAATATGGAAAAAATTTTAAATTGTAGAATAACATAATTTAAATTCTGCATCGTAAAATATAAGTTTACTGTGGAACATACGTATACAAAACAATTTATAAATATTTTATCATAGTGGTTTATAATAGTTTATTATTCATAGAAAAGTAATAATATAATATACCTATAATATATTGTTGATATTAAAAAATAATTTAAAATTGTGTTATTTATTCATGATATTATAATATTCATAATGAGTATAAATAAGACGATAGTACTTAATGGGAAGTAAATGGGCTATTATTGAAGGGAGTTCTCATTGTAAATTTTGTTTAAAATACTTGAAAAATAATTATGCAACAAATGGTAAAATGTTTTAAATATTTTAAAAGTAATATAAAGAGATCCTCCTCAGTTTTATTCCAATTGTTATTTTTATATTAATTTAGTTTTTAAATATCATGGAATGATTAAACCAAAAAAAATTAAAATAAAACACATTATCTAGTTTCTTGCAAAACCATTTCTTATTTGTACAATTATACACGATTTATAACGTAAATTTATATCTTTAAAATATTTTTTAAACATGTAGGTATATATTTAGTAAAGTATTTGGCACTAAATACTACCATTATCAACTATGCTTTTTTTTTTAGATTCTGTGCGAAGCCAGGAATGTATGGGTTTTACGATGATGTGTTCTTTTTTTATTTATTTTTTTTTATCCCTTTACCAAAAATTTTAAAAGAAGTGCTCTGATCATTACATGTAGCACTATTTTCTGGTAGAAAATTGCATCTAGTTGGTACTTCAAAGATATAATTTTTCGATTTTATTTATTTAAACATTTTTTGATAAACGAGTAAGAAAAAACTATCAAAAAATTAGCATAAAAATCAGTAAATAGGATTGTAGTAAAATTCTTAATAACTCCAAAAATATTGATGCTAGAGGCTTGCAATTTTAACCACAAACGTATATACTTGAAATTTTCGGAATACATTTTTTATCTAAAATATAATAAGGCTATTTATAGCAATATTCAAATTTGAGACAATTAATTCATAATAGTCTTAATTTTTGGTTTTAAGATCTGAAAATTGTATACAATATACAGTATTAAAATATGTTATTCTAACTATACACAAAAAAAAATTAAAATATTGGTATGCAAAATAATTTTTTAAAACTATTTCATTTTTTTTGGAAATATGTATTATTTTGGTATGAAATGAGTTCAAATTTCAGGGAAATAATAGATCTATAAACTTGGAATTTTCATCAAAAATGTATATACGTTCATTATGAAAGCAAAAAAAAAAAATAAAAATTTAAAATTTATCCCTATTTGTGGGGCTAATTATAGCAATTTTCCACTTTCAGACATTTAATTCATAATAGGTATAACATTTTTACTTAACAAGAGAATTAGATTTTTTTTTAAGAAGTATGTATTTTTTAATCAAAAAATTAATAGTGAAGTCAGAACTTGGCGATCGAATTAGGTAACCTAATATTACTATGTTCCTTTAGTAGGTATATATTTTTACATTTCATGGGCTTAGAATAAAAGAGTTCCATATCATATTTATCAATTGTTCAGGAGAGCGATTTTTCGTTTTTCGGCCACTAAAATAATAGATATCTCAGTAACAATAGTTCCAATTGCGCCACAAATTTTATTGAGGATGTAAATTATAATTTTCTTTAATTTGGCTGTTTCATTTTTTATATATATTTTATTTATCAAGGAAAAAAATAAAACCATTCTAACACTTTTATCCAAAATAAAATAGTTCTACACGTAGAACTATTTTATTCTGAAGAATAAAAAAGTTCTGCACGTAGAACTATTTTATTATAAAAAATTAACATGCAAATTAGGTGATACCAACATTAAAACAAAAAATATCAATAATTGCGAAAATATAGATGGGGTAAAAAATTAGAATTTATAACTCAATAAGTTTAAATTTGATTATTTTTGTAACCTATACCTACTGGCTACTACCTACTAATGTATAGTCAAACGTGTTTGATTATATGGTCGAAGTAGGTACATACTACCTAATCTGAAGAACTACTCAACCGTTTTAAATAAGTTGCGTCAATTGATTTACCGAGTTTCTTGGGCTAATTTTCAAAGTGTGCCCTTAATGGGCGGTGGGATAAGCAGGGTTGTCTCGAAGGGGGGTGGTAAAAAAATTGATAACTTACCTTTTTTTTTTGCATATTTTAAGTTTTGAAGAAAAGTATAAATTTTTTTTCACCCCCCACTCAAAAAAAAAAAAAATCTTTCTTCAGGATGGCCACGGGGATAAGTAGTACAGCTGTCAATTTATATTCAACACCCGGGCCAAACTAATGGTCTTAGAAAATTGAAATTTTCAAAGAATATTTCTTTAATCACATGGACGATGGACGCAGTAAGTAAGGATTTTTCAAAATTTGACCTTTAAGGTTTACAATTTTTACTTACCTATACTCTTTTCTTAAAATTTAACTACAACATAATCGAGAAAAAAAATGTAATAATTAGGTAGGTACTTTTTTTTGATAGATTTTCTATAATAAGTAAAATGGTGTAAGATTGGTTTTTCTAAATTTAAAATTTTCATTTTAATTTATTTCAGTTTTCACCATCTTAGCTTTCTAATCCAAACATTTACTAGATATTTAACCGATTGAGTCTGTTTAAAGATTATTTCAAAGTCTTTTTCTATGACATGAGACCTGGTGAATTTGAATAGCCTAACATATTAAAATTTAAATATTAAAAAAATATAATATTTTGATACAATATGATTGGAAGTTATGATAATTTTTGATTGTATAAAAAAAACAATATCATTTAAAAAATGTAATTAATTATTTTTTGATTCAACAAATCGCTGTAGTGATACAAATCAAAATATACATTTGCATTACTTTTTCTAAACATTATATCTTAACTTATTTTTGTATTTAAATAATTGAACTCCAAATTAAAAGTGATATTTATTATTAAAAATGTAATTAAATTATGTAATTTGAAATTTTTAACTAAGTTAAGTTACTTTTTTCCATTTTATTTTTAACTTTTAATTTAACTTACTTTTTCCTATATTAATTTAAATTCAAAGAAATATTAACTTGCTTATCCTTGGTGAGACTAACACTTTCCTAGTTTCAAGATCTAAAATTTAATTCCTATATTGTTTAGTATACTTACTAATATGTATAATTATATAATAGTATATAAATATTTCTTATTTCTTATATTTACATTTTATCACTTTAATTTCTTTAGGATGTCTTATCAAAACACAAAATAATATATACAAATAACACTTTTTATTCAAGTAACATTGTAACAAGGTATTCAAATAACAACATTAAAATCATTAAAACTGTATTTTATTAAGTACAAACATTAATACTACAATTTTTCCACATAATATAAAAAAAAAAACAATAACTATTTAAATTAAAAAAAAATAAATAAATAAATAAATAAAAATAAATCTTCAGTCTGTTTCGGTATTTTAAGGAACTTTATTAGGTACCATTGAAAATACTTAAATACTAATAAAATAGTATGCAAAACGAAACATTATTAAAATCAAATGCATAAGTTAGGTTAGGGCTATCTAGTTTTTTTTAAACTTTTCAAAAATTGTTTTATAAAAGTCACAGTCATTAAGTGGCATAAGCTTATACAATGATTGTACATCTTTTATTTTAGCTTTGGTAATTTTAATATATGTGATAGGATACATTCTTCAAGAGATTTTAATATGTTCTCTGCAACTACATTTGATATTATATTTGTGTGATAAATATTAATATTTTGAAACTCTTTAAATCCATGGCAAGTTTTTTTTACCAATTATCAATAATTCATTTTTCCTGAACAATAATTGAGCGATTGAGGTAAAAGATATCAAGTTGTATTTAAAATATTTCGAAATTGTATGGTAGTTTATAAAATCTTTTTGTGTTAATTGCAAAACTCTAAATGGTTTCTTTCTATTCACTTGCAATAGAACTCTAACAAAGGACAGTGGAGAACAAACATCTATATTTTTCATAGATCTCTCTATTTGAGAATGAGCGTTATCGATTTCTTGAATACCAAAATGTCCGGGTACAGAATATTTCATAGTTATAGAACTAATTTTAGGATTATCTAATAAAAAACATAACATAGCTGTTGATATTAAACTATTTCTATTTTGGGGAACACAGCTATCAGACCACGTAATTATTTCTTGAACCGAATCATGATCTTCAATGATTTGCTTAAGGCAACATATATCAGCACTTGCTATATCATTTCCCGACCTTCCAACAATTGTCTCATTCCATACGGCACAGTAAATTTTTTTAGTTAAATTAATGTGTGCTGTTAGATTATACACATTAAGTTTGCGCTTGTGAAAAGCACATCCAACATTTGTTTTTGGTAATGTTATTACATTTTCAAGATCAAAACAAACTATTGCTATCTTGGAATTTACAATTTTATCATTTTCTCTCTCTAACCTCATTTCGTCTTTATTTAATACATGACTTTCATGGTTTTTAATAATCTCATCATCTAATGACCCATGTTTAGTCATCGATTCAATCTCAAAACAAACATCACAAATGTCCTTTTTAGGAGAAAAAAAATCTAAGTTGAAGTTATTGTTGAATATTTGTCTATAATAGCTAAGTTTAACAGGGGAATCTTGGTTTGTTATGCATTGATTTTGATAAAAGTCGTACAATTTGTTTACACTTAAATGTGGCCCTAAGTAAAGTTTTTTAGAATCTGAACGACAATAGTGGGACTGTATTGTAGGAAAAGTAGAAATGTGATTATATACATTTGCTTTTGTAGATTCATTAATTTTGCCATTAATGTGTTTACCTCGATTTTCATTTATAGAAGTTTCGGTCAAAGAATTTTGTTTTAGGTGTACATTATACACAAATTTTTGACTGATACATAGACAATTAAAAAAAAAATTCTTACATATTCTTATTTTATCTTCACCGTTTTTAGGGAAATAATAGTAATAATAATAATAGCATTTTTACGTTTACACTCAATTCTAACAGTAAAATTTAACAGAAATGATAATTTATCTTTCCTATTTAAAGTATAATAAGCATAATTTATTTGCATTATGTTATTAGGGCATTTGAAATTTTCTAAGCATTTAAAAGTACAAGTTATTTGACATATCTTGTCGAAACGAGGATTTTTGGCTTAAATAATTTTACCGAAATTATTTGTATATTCTAAGCCTTTATTCGTTTGATTTTTGACAATGTTGACTTTCCGATTTTCTTTATATATTTGTCGTTCCTTGTTTTTATTCTTTCCTTTATTGAAGTCTTGTCACCTACGGATTCAACTGAGTCAGAGTAATTGACTAATCTAAGAATATCAAAAATATCAATTAAGATATAATCATAATATAATTTAAATTAATTATTTATAATTCACTAGTAATTGTTAACATTCACAGTAACATTTAACATGTATTTCAACAACTATGTTGACATCTTCAGTGTTAACCTAAGACTAAAAATTGTTAAAAAAAAGTATAAATGTATCAAAATATTATTTTATCTGTATAATATAATACTGACAAATATACAACCATAATTTTAAACCAATTTAGGCATTAACGTCAATGCCTGATTAAATATCAATATTGCCGGTAATATATATATATAATTTCAAATAAGGAAGAAACAATTTAAGTTACCTCATAGGATTGTTAGAAATAGAAACTGCTTCCTTGGAAATTAAACTTTCATCGTTTATACTTTTTCCATCCGTTATATCATTACAAAGATCATTTCTTATGAGTTCCTCTTACAAATATGTATTAAAAAATAATAACATTATTGGAAATCAATTCCATTGTTATATGAAAGTATCAAATTGAAAAAAATAGTAGGCATTACATCGGTATTAAATAATAAAATATTATAAATATAGTTATAGCTGTCCTAATTTAAATCATATTGACCAGTAATTCTTCCTTCGATAGAATTTAAAAATGATTCTTCTAATATATGTATTGGTATATTATCAATTTCATCATCTTGAAATACATTACTATCCTAATTATTATCATTGTTGAATAAAAAATTATTAAATAGCCTATAAAAGGGTAAATTTGAATATTTTTTAAATCAAATAAAATGTCTTGTAATAAATCATTTTCAAAATTAAAACGAGGAACTTACTGTCGGCGAACGTTGGTTTCTTTTTATTTGATATTTCCTGATCTATTAGCCAATTTTAGACTTTCAATGTACCTTTATTGACATCATAGTCTGTATATTTTTCTTTTGTAACACTAATGGGCTCTAATTCACATTGTTCACTTAACATTTTAACATTAATATTGGAAAATGTTGGATTAAATAAAATTTATAAATTAATATTTTCCCCTAAACAGTATGTATATTTTTATACTGAAAATTATGATGTACCTACATACCTAATTCAAATTTTGAAGAAATTTTAAAGTTATGATGATGAAGTTTAAAAATAAAACAATACTGGATTATACTACTTTACATTGGATTAGCCAACTTTGTATGGTATTTAAAAATATAAATTATATTCATCATGGTCAAACACTACTTATTTTATTTTGTTGTCCAATTGAATAGTAAGGCTGAAGGTAACACATTATGGGGACTTAATATCATCCGTCCAAAATTACTTGTATGCACTTTTTACCAAATTTTAAGTAGGTACCTACCTAGGTATCTTAATTTAATAGTAAAATCATAATACTGATTGATAAAAGCTACTAACAAAAACGTGGTGATAAACGACAATTTTTTTATAAATATACCTAGGTAATTATGTAATATTATGGTTATTTTTGAACAGATTTAATCGCATAACATAGAAATTAATGATTTCCACAAATTTGATTTTACACCATCATTTTTAAAATGCTAAAATAGATAGGTACCTAGGTTAAACAATTCTGTCTTACCTTTCAGATGAGCCAACTACAATGTCATTCGATGGTTTCGCTTTTGAAATTAATGCCAACTCTAATAATTTTTTACTTCTCGAACTTTGGTCCATTTTTTAATTTAAAACTCGTACACCAATAAATACACGTATAAATAATATTATGGAGATATAAAATATCGGTAATATGTAATCAGTATTACTATTTAGAATAAAATATATAATGTATATTATAATTATGACAATATGACATTACCTTCAAATTTTGTTTTTATCACACGATTAACGCGCCACATGTCAGCGTTGCAAAATAGATTTAATAATATAACAGAATAACGGATAAATATTGTACCAATGGCATATTTTTTCGATATAGAACCTTTTTATTCTTACATTAGAAAACGGTGTATTAGATAGAACTATTTTACTCTACAAATTGATGAATCATTATGCATCAAGAGTTAGAACTTTTTTATTCTGACTAACTCTTTAAGTATAAGTGATATTAAAAAATTTGTCAGGCCCAAAAATGCGTAAAAATTTAACGAAATAGAATCTGCAAAAAAGCTATTTTTTCAACATTGTCAGTTAGAACTCTTTTATTCCAAGCCCGCGATTTCTTAACATTCGTACATAGTCTAAATGCAGTCAACGGTATTTTCATGTGTAGGGTAATCGGTCATCCCTTTACTTCCAAATAATTTTTTTGTACTTTTTACAACATGTTTTTACTCAATATATTATATAATATTATCATATTGTAATATATTATTAGTACAATCTACACTAATATTCAAGTATATCCATAGAAACTTTGCTCAGAATCGTTTTTTTAAAAAGAAATGATTTATCATTAATTTTAAATTCAATGTATCCGTAATCATTATCCTACCCAAAGTGCAAAGTGCTTCCCGGCTTTTTGCTTGGTATTCATTAAATGCTTATAAGCTGAAAAAATTAATAAATTTAATAAAAATTTTGAAAAGAATACCATTATATCTTAGTGGCTAAGCTAATTATTTATATATAATATAATCGAACATAGGAAATTTTGATAGTAATCAAACAAAATAAGTTATTCATTTAAAAAAAATTTTTTTTTGAAAATCCTTCAATATTTACTTTTATAATTTTATTGGTATACCAATTAATACACTTAATGTAGTGACTAGTAAAAATATATTATAAAATACAAAAATAATTTTATTTTCAGAGCTCAGTTCAATTACTTTATGAATTTATGAAATTAAAACAAAAGTGAAATATTAAGGTTATTATAAAAACGGATTATAACCGTAACGGAAGGTTTAATTCTTTCGTGTTTTATGTAATATATTTTAAATGATAAATAATTATGCATATAAAAAAAAATAGTATACCGCAAATGCAAAAAAAGTCTCAGTCAAAAACTTTTGGATGCTAATGAAAAAGACTAAAAAATAAATAAATAAAATTCTCGCTCGAGAAAAGAAAAGAACATTTTTTTTTTTGTGTGTAAAAATGCAAACATCTGGGGTTTCTAATTGGTTTTAAAGGTCCACATCTAAAGATAAAAAGTTTTGGTCGGAATAAAGTTTTTACGGAAAAAACTTTAAATTTGTAATAGATTATCATTGTATGCGTTTATTACTATTGTGAATAAAAAACAAAACATATATAAGTATTTTTTTATATTTCTTCAATGTATTTGAAAAAAATCATTACAATAAGTAAATAATAAAAAAAATAAATTGTCTAAAATATAGTTTGTATAGGTATTATGCATCCAGTATCCTGTCCCAAAGTTTAATGATAAAATCATGTTGTCCAATTAAATTAATGATCTTGTTGAAATTGAACTTTTATGGACTTATATTATATATATTATGTATTATGTATTATATATATCACTCGAGATGTAAATTTATTTTATTATATACAAGAATTATATAATTTTAACACGTGTTTTTTAATACGTCACACATAATGATTTTATTGATTTTATTGTAATTATACTTATATTACTGCTTTAATAGAACAAAATTATTTGATTATCAACAAAACCATTAAAAAAACAATAAATTAAGTTTAAAACTGTCATATAGTTTGAATAAATATTAAAATAATAAATACCCACATAAAATAATTATCACAAAAGTTAGAATTTACATTAAAAATTTGATTTGATGATGAAATTCAAATAAATGTATGTATTTTTAAATATTAAATTTATTATGTTTTTACTGTTAAAAGATAATATAATAAATCGATATTTTCTAGTATAAAAATAAAAACAAAATCCAAATTTATTTTGTCAAATACTGGTGAACATACCATATTCTAAATTTTATTCACTTCTTCGGTAGTTTTTACTACAGGTATGTTAGTCAATAGTTTGTCAATGTTTATATATATTTGTCAATCGAAAAAAACCAAATTTGATATGTTCTATGTACCAACACTGGACAAACTTGAAGTAATCATAGTTTAGATTTTCTAATAACAAAAATAGGGCTTTATATTTCGAGACAATTGGTATTCTTGTACGATTTAATATACCGTTCATTTATAATATTCACTAAACATTTCATGACATTATCTATTAAAAAGACATATTTTTCTATAAATATATATATATGTATATATATATATATATATAATAGTTCAATAATTATACTAAAAAAAATATATTAGAACTATTATAGGAACTATTATAGGTATGTGATAACATCAAAAGTTGTATATTTCTGAATTTATGAGACCAAATTAAAATTTTAATAGTTATAAAATTGTGATCCACAAAAAATGAATTATAAGACGTTAAATAATTAACTGATAATGTCAAGATTGCTGAACCCAATGGGCTTTATATTATTAAAACTAAAACCCGCAATGCTATTACAAACAATTTAAATTACTTATTTTATTTTACTTTTATTTCTACAGAATGCTATATTATACGATTTGTATATTTATCGTATAGTTTAGGAACTAATTGAATTAATATCTTTAATAAATTCTAAATTAAAATCTTGTTTAAGAGAACAGTTTATTTTTATGAATTGTAATACATAGAAAATTGTAACATAATAATATTATCGTACTTATGAAATAAACGAACCAGATACAATAAAATTGAACAACAATGCACCAAATTCAAATAATATACCCAACATAAATTCAAATAAACCGCCCATATTTTATTCAAAAATCCCGCGTTTATAACGCGA
>JAIPRL010006735.1:0-26124 GCA_025469235.1 Pemphigus obesinymphae
AGAATGCATGCCTAAACGTTTGTATAAATAACTATTGACGTGTTTAATAAAAACGATTACATCTTTAACCGACTATCAACGTGTTTATTATTCATACGAGGCGGTAGTATCAAAACACCCCGCATCAATGTTCAAAATATTTATCTTTAATATTCAAATAATTCACTATTACTACAACAGGCATAAGTTCTAAATTACGTAAGGACTTTCCATTATTGTCAGGAGTTATGAGACCAATTTTTAAATCGTCCCACAAGATTGCCACATTTGCAGTTGTTGAATGTAGTTTCAAAGAATTGAAAAATAAAATTTCACGTTTGGATGTAAAATCAATGACTGTAGATAGATTTGTTGTTAATCATTTAAAGAGCATTCGAAACAATGCGAAACTATTTAGCAGTAATATAATTCCATAAATTCAATTGATGCATATGAAAATTGGACAAATAAAGGAAATAATAATCATGTTTCAATACCATATAAAAGTAAAATACAATATAAGAAACCAAGGCTATCTAAATACATGAGTGTAGTTCAGGATACTGATAAAATACTATTAAATTGTACAACAAGATCTGTAAATGGTAATATGGTAACTCCACTTCTCATATCCAAAAATCGATTCCTTCTTCAAAATACTTGTCCATTTGATTAATTAATCAGTATTAATTCCAATGGCATACATTGATAATGATAAGTATACAAATTATATAGATAAAACAATAAATGATTTGTTACAATTTTGCAAGAACCTTACAACAGAACCTAAATCAAAAGCTACAAATAAATCCCGTTTGTTCCTACTTCAAACAATTTTTCCAGAGGATACTGGAATAACAGACCTAAAACTCATTAATGCTAGGTATAATACTAATTATATAGCCACCAGTTTTTTGAAAAATTCTCCATCTGCTGAAGAATATTGGCTATGTTCAAATGAAACGTGGCTCGCTTGAAAAACATCAGCTAGCCCAACAATAATTTTACTTCTTCAACAAAAAGTTTTTCAATTTAGAACAAAGTCTTAAATTATATATTACATCAGTATCATCTAGTTATATAAACACTGATTTCAAAGGCGTTCTAAAATTTCAAAAATTCTCGAACACCACATTTTTATAGAAACAGATATTTATGCGAAACTAACGAGTACATGCTGATGGATTTTCCTGTTAGTCTCAATAAAAATAATAATCGGTTAGATATTGACCTTATGATAATTGTTAACAATGATCATTTTGATTAATTATTTGTGTTTCAGTTACTTATTGAATGGTTTGGTATCAATATGGATATGACCATTATGTGACATATCTACTGTGTGTACATGGATGGAAAGTGCATAATGATTTAGTAAAAAAAAATTAAAAGGAGTCCACAAACGACAGTGATTTAAACACATTTAATTACGTATACTCAACAATAATATTTATATTGTTGAAATCTAATTTTAACTGCATCACTTATTTTAATATGACAGATAATATTTTAAAATTTAATACATTTTAGATGATTTTTATTATTCTTCCTTTTTTAATGAAAATTATTCCAAAAAGAAAGTTTACATATCGAAAGTGAGTTATAACTTATCATTATCATTATAAGTAGGTATAAATAAGAAAACAATAGATCAATAATAGTAATAAAATAGTACTTATACACATATTAATACTATTATTGAATATAACATTCAGCTATACAATACCTCCCCATATTTTTATAAATCTATATTAATATAATATGCATATTCAGGGACGTATTCAGAGGGGTCTATGGAGCCCGGACCCTCTCTGAAATTGTTTACACTCTTATATTAATATAATTTACCTATTAACAACCCAACATGTTTGCAATGTAATAATTAGTAATATATCAAAATAACTTTGGACACCCCCCCCCCCAAAAAAAAAAAAAATTAATTCAATTAAGTACTAATATAATGAACCATACTATACTTAATCAAATTTAGAAAAAATACTCTTATAGATAAAATAATAGTTTTCAAATAAACTGAAAATGAGTTTTGAACTTTTTTCTAATTAGTTGTAATATTTTTGTATAGATTTGGTGTAGATCGGATGCCGTGGGAGGGGGCTGAATGAAGTTGCCCCACTACCTAAAAAATGTTCACTTAGCTAAAATAATAGTTTTCAAATTTTTTCTAATTAGTCGTTTTTGTGCAGATTTGGTGTGAACGAGCGACATGGAGGGGCCTGAACCTAGATGACCGCCCCTACATACAAATTGCTCTCCACGCTAAAATAATAGTTTTAAATTCTGAAAATGAGTTTTCACATTTTTTCTAATTATTTTCAAAATATTTGTAAAGTTTGAAAAAATTTGGAGCGTATAATAGAGGTGCCAACTTCACACTCATATGACGAGTTACGAGTCCGTATTTAGGTATTTAATTTTGACCCACCGATTCACAAAGTAGGTAGGTAAATATAATATAGTTTATACATCGTACAGTAATGAATTTAAAATTGTTCGACTTTCATCATTCATAATTTCAATTTAATTTATATTGATACACATTCGGGTGAACTTATAATTGGCCTTTCGAACATATCGACCTGATGACAATTAATGATAATGGTTATAAAAAAATTCGAGAACGAAAAGTTTGAGTGACTTCTTATGTGCGGAGTAGGTATCTACTATAATTTATTTTATACCCATATTGTATTTAAAAAAATGTACTACAAATCAATAGACTTACATAATATATTTTTTTAATTTTGATTGAATTTATAGTAATGTGCAAGTGTTGTGATGTTGTAAAAACCTGTCACACTGAGGCAAGAACCGAGCGAAGCGATGTTTAAATTCTTAAAAATATCCAAAAATTTTAGTAAATTTGATCGATTACCGGTGTAATTAGGTATTTTGTCGACCTATTTATTGGAAACATTTTAGGAGTAAACGATTATCTTCTAGAATGCTAACGCTAGTTTCTGCCCTATACCTAATAATTATATAATTAATTAATTCACAATATTATTTCTGATGAAATATATAAACCGAGGTATGTAAATTGCATTCGAATGTAATTCCACTAATGAGGTGTTGTACTGTATTCTAGAAAGTTACACTTACAAAATGTAACATTCAAACCTAGTTACAAATTCAAGATTTATACTCGAAAAGTGTTGAACTTACAAGTAATCTAATTTCAAAACAGTTACACTTACAAGGAGTTGTACCCAGTAGGTGTTGCACTGAACCAGGTATCATTATATATTATCATTTATTCTAAAATTGTCTATATATCAATTCCAACATAATAATTTAATTTTTTTAAATTAAAAATATTATGAATCTTACTTTTATGTTTTATTATCAGTTTATTGTAAGCATTAAAATAGGCTAAAACAAGATAAACAATACTTTATTATAACTATGCATATACATATTTAGTAACTTTATATATACTATATAAAAAGTAAAATGTTATAATAATATTCATTTATTTTCATAAAAATGATAGCTAAATTAAAATAAAGTTATATAATATGCAACACTCCATTTAAGCAACACTTGTGTTGGGAGAGATAAGTTCTTATCAAATAAAAATTATTATAATTTTTTTACAAACAAGTGAAAGTTTATATAATAAAAATAAGCATTAAGTAACATTGTAACGTTCAAAACAAATAGGGTACTCTAGTTTTAATTTTTAGTAGATATCCAAATATTAACAATGGGTACGGCGTCCGCATAATCTTGCGCATTCGAAACAATTGTCGATGTGCATCTCCACGGACATATGTTCCATACCCTCGGCACGCATAACACGTAAATCGTTCTAAATAAAACTAGTTATGTGCGACCAATAACTCCCGTCCACCAATATCTCTAAAGTTTGGCTTGACGACCGTTTTTCGTCGCCGTTGTGTGAACGGTCACTCTCGTTCCCCAACCACCGATCGAACACCACACGATAGTGATATTTTTATAAGTCGGTTCACTGTTTTTTGTTCATGAACATTTTTTTCCTCCATAGTGTATCTATTGATCACTATGAAGTAGACCACAATCGTGCCCCTGGAGATGGGGATCGCCCCGCGTCGGCAAATTCCAGAGGACGGGTGTCACGCAACAGAGTGACACGTAGTAATTATATTATTTTTATATACAATGCCTTGGCTGGCACATACCTACTGATTTCCTATTTTATTACCCACCGTTATTATTAGTTACCTAGTTAGTGTTTTATTTTTTTTTTTTTTTGTGATTTATTTAAATCCAATTCATTATATGTAATTGTCCATCCGATACCACTGGATGGATGGCCCCTCATAAGGTGTTGTTTTCGTTTTTATATAGATGTTTGTCGTGGATTGATGTATACTCTCGTTGACCCTTTAGGTACATATTTTGTTTCAATCTATTATGTTAGAGTTTTACACCAAACGAGCTTTCTAAACAAATAACTTAAATAAAATATACCATTCCCTTAAGAAAACCATAGTTCTAAAATAGTCTAAAATGTATTTACTTTATTTTTTCAAAATTCATTAATTTAAATGTAATAATCCACAGTGCTCCAGCCGCAAGGTCTCGGTTCGTGGTTGGCGACCCATTCGTACTACACGGATCCGTCACATAATACTCATGAAAAGAACTCATGAAATTTCTAAGACGTTACGACCTTACATAAATTACTACAATCCAAATATTAATAAAAGCGTCAAGCATTTTAAAGATTCAAACTTAACATAAATATTTTGAGATTATCAATGTTCTTAAAATTATGTAAGTTCATAATGAATTATTACAAAAGTTTGAACCAACAACAGTTGTACATTGTGATTTGTGTACCCAAAAATTCTATTAATATCAGTAGCAATATTCATATTGCATTTAAAATGGGTATCATAGCTAATTAATAGCTGATTAATAATTTTTTGTGTTTTATATAATAATAATAAAATATTCCCCCTGTGGGGCCAGAATGCATCCACGGCAGTAGGTGGATGCTTCATAAGTAGGTACAGATATAGCTAGGTAGTAATAGTAGGCATGCATGAAGACCATGGACATGGCTACTATATCGCGATGTGGAAGGCAAAATAAATCTACCACATTAAACTCCTTAGTCAATTAACAAATGATCGGCACAATAAGTGATATAATGCATAGAAATAACGTTATCGGAGAGGTTATTCCCAGAAGAAGGCCAAACAAGGTAGCTCAGGTCAACATCAAGCGAAATCCTTGTAGTATGATAGGAACATGAAATGTCAGAACCCTGTTGCAAACAGGCAAACTATAAAATGTTATGATTGAAAGGAAACTACTCAAAATAGATATTTTGGGGATAAGCGAGATGAGATGGAACGAAAAATGTGACTTTATATCGGTAGACTACAGAATCTATTACTCCGGTGGTGATAAGGGAAGAAATGGAATCGGCATTATCCTAAATACAATGTGGGCGTAATATCTAAGAAGTCACATCGCTTACGATTATAGGCTGATATTGATCAAACTAAAATCTGTCCTTAACGACATCACCATATTAACATGTATATATGCTCACAACACAAGCGAGTGATGATGAAGTAGAAGTGACCTACGAAAAAATAGAAGAACTCATCAATCTCACAGATGGTAAGAAAACTCTAATTATCATGGGAAACTGGAATACAATTGTGGGAGTAGATGCAGATGGTAAAAAGTTGGTAAATACGAACTCGGGAAAAGGAATGAAAGAGGTAATTGTCTTGTCGAATTCTGCAGACAACTTGATTTAGTTATAATCAATACTTTATTCAAGAATCATAAAAGAATGCGTTATACATATCAAATGCCAGAAGATATCAAAAGATACTAATTAGACTATATACTGGTGAAGAATAGATACAAAAATCAGATCACATCGAGTAAATCTTACCCAGGAATTGACATTGACAGCAACCATAACCTGGTAATGATTAAGTCTGTGTTGAAGTTCAAGAATTTAGAAAAACCTAAAAATAAAGTGAATAATGGAATATGAGTGAAGTAAAACGATCAGAACTTATAAATTTTTTCGAAAATAAATGCAAAGAAAAACTTAAAATCAAAAGTAAGTGGAGGATAGTTCATTGCAAAAATATAGAATATGGACGGCGTTGGATAAAATATTCCATTTTGCAGTCTTCAGAAGAAATATTAAGTAGGGAAAAATCAACAGCTAAAAGTGAATGGATAACAATGGAAATTGTTCAAGACATAGAGACAAGAAGATTGCTTAAAAACAAAACAGATGAAGGAAGTAAAAGACAATATAAGTCGTTAAGAAATAAAATAAACCGAGAAGCAAAAATAGCTAAAGAGACATGAATTGAAAAGAATTATGAAGAAATAGATAATATAATGAAATACAACCAACAAGACAAAGCATATGATAAACTGATCAAACGATACTTCAATGAATAAAGTCACAATGCACGCACATACAGGACAAAGAGGGGATTTTATTGACAGACGAGATAGCAATAGCGAATAGATGGAAAGAATATGTAGAAGATCTATATGGAGGAACAGAAAACACGGACTCACTCGTTCATATCCCACTCAACGATGCCTTTGATTCAACTGTAAATACAGGTATTCTAAAATCCATGAAAAAAAACAAAGCACCAGGCCCAGACAAATTAAACACGGAGCTCCTTCAAGAGGCAGCAAATGAAATAAAGAACGCTCTGTACGAATATTTTTGTCAAATATAAGAGACTGGGATAATTCCCAGAGATTTTGGATGTAGCAGTTTAGTTATCTTACCCAAAAAACCGAGAATCAACCTGTGTAAAAATTTTAGGACTAAGTTTGATATCACATACAGCTAAATTACTAACAATTATTATAAACAAAAGGATAGAGTAAAATGATAGGAGCTAGGTTAACGAACGGCTAATATAGTTTCAGAAAGAACAAAGGAACTAGAGAAGCTATTTTAGGTTTGACAATACTACTTGAAAAGTAAATTGAGAGACAAAATATCACTTATATAAACTTTGTGAACCTAGAAAAATCATTTGAAAGCATAAATTGAACAAGTATTTTTAAAATCTTGGAAGAAACTGAGATAGATTTTAAAGACAGACGTATTCTCTATAAGATTTATTAATTCAGTAACAAAGATTGCTAAAATTCAAAAAGGTATGAGAAAGCCTAGTTATGGTACGGAGTCATACAGGAAAAGTTATTAGGAGAATGGTTTTCCCCCCTGACAAAACGTTGCGGTCGTCATCTATACCGGTTGTTATGTGCATCGTCGAATATTCGTCGCCGCTACCCCCAGCCGTGACACCGTCCGGATTTTCGACTATCGTGGGAACGTGTATATATGGCGTATATCGGCAGCAATTTGAATGTAATCTTATAAATACATAAAAGATTTATATTATGTTGTACGTGTTTGAGTATGTGCTTGTATATAGTCATGGTTCATGCACTTGTATGTCATACAAAATTAAATACAATAGCTGATACGTTTAGTACTTACATATTTATCATTCAACAATTGATTTCGATTTTCATACTTATTTTATTTACATTAGCTTCATGAGTGCGGGATTCCAATAACTTTCGTGCTTCCCTTCCCCAAAAATACCTATATTATATGTACTGGTAATATAAAGAATTAAAAGCGTTCTTAAACACAAAATTCATCGAGTCATCTGAAAAAATTGTAGAGAATGCGTCAGATATTGCGGAAATTCGGAAAGAATGGTCTGTACAAGCATTGGTATGTATAAAACCCTGTCAATTCGCTAGTATGCGTTTAAATATTTTTGAGTCAAAAACTGATAAATACGATAGCCATAATTTTACACAAAGCTAGGATTGACGAACTTTCTAATCGCCCCGTTCTCTTGAAAAGGAAGTTCTATCAACTCGTAATGATGGGTCTCGATTCACTATTCAGAAAAGCCATTCTAGTGCAGATATGTAGCAAAATATTATGACAGCTCCCATATTATCAACTAAAATTTTAATGCATGTAAATATAAATATATACATCTACAGGACATCAATCCATAGAAACACAAAGTATAATAGCACCCATAATACATTTAGACCAATAAATTCGTATTTTTTCGGGGTGCAAGAACGTCTACATGATGCAGTATCTGAGTTCTCAAGAAAAATCAAAACACTACATCCGGAGAAGTTTATAAAACAACTGGATATCTATTTTAATAATCTTCCATCGTCTCCTATTCAGCAGTTAAATTCAGCAGAACGTCATTTGGTCGGTGGTGCCTTAATATGTTATGAGTCATTGATTCCATCTCTGGAAACCTACATTGAATTCAGGGACATTTTCCGATAAAATTTTTGGTCTGCTGCTACCCAACGAAATGTACGATATGATGTTTTTCGACCATATCGATGCAACCGGGAACAACGACATGATGATTAATTCCAACCATCAGACCAAAATTCACCAACAAATGACCCGAAAATTAACTATCAACATCGTTGTGGTCCAAATCATAAAAACAATTGTTTTCCATCAAGAACGTCTTCATAACCAATTCTGACGACTGAACATGTACATCAGATGGATTTCCCGAGAAACGAGTAGGCTCCTTACAAGTTTCTTCTGCGCGTATTAAGCGCCAAAATAATCTTTCATAAAGATCACCTAAATCGAAGTCTAATGACTTATCTCTACATGTTGCACACCGTTCACAGATCCATATCATAATCATTGATGTATTCAGTTCCACTCTATTAGATTTTGGAGCATCCATCTCTACTATTTTTAAAGAGTTTTTCACGCTACTAAAGAAAAATGCTTCTAACTTGTCCGCTTTATCAGTCACTGGAGTGACTATCTCTACTGTACGTTTTAGTCGTAAAATTACCAGACAAGTTCTACTACCATTAAAAATTATTGACCAGAAAGTTTCTGGTATCTTTCTTATGATACTACATCACTCAACCATAATCATTCTAGGAGATAATTGGTTAACTTGTTATGAAGTTGTTTTAAATTATCTAATTAAACAAATTGAGTTTCCTAGATGGTTTCGATTATATCCTTTCCAAGTAGATGATGGACTAATCCCAGCGTTCCAAGTTTTTCGATTGAATGTTTAAGATACTGAAATCAGCTGTAGTCAAACTCCATTAGAAGAATATCTATCTAATGTTAATATCATCAAAATGTTTTTTAAGCCCGAAGAATTAGCTGAGGTATTAATAATTTACCTTGAGAAGAAGTCGTCTTTTATGTTAGAAGAACAACTTTCTAAACAAATTCAGAATACCCAAAATATATTCGATTTCCAACATGAAAATTTACTTCATTTACTATCAGAATTCCACGATATTTTAGTGATTGACCTGGAGTTTATTGAAATCTTGGAGTTAAAATTTTATACTTGTCATTTTAATGTAACTGAAGTACAAGATAAAACCCTAAATCCTACCCGGTACCATTCAGCGACCATCCGGTGATTATAAAATAATTATAACGTATGCTAAACTGAGAGGTTATTTAAAAATGTTTTTCGCCATACGCAAACCCCCTAATTTGTGTCGGGAATCCAGACAGCTCGATTCGGCTCTGTTTTTATGCCCATAGAATAAATCTTATCTGTATGATATTGCTAATCCGCGATTCCTTGTTACCCCACGACAAAATCTTAGCGTAGTTTATTGGAAAAATTGTAACTTTAAGTTTTGATTTTACTGCTGGTTATTGGCAAGTTGTCTGACATCTTGAAATAGAGAAACACACTGCATTTGTTCATGATGTAATAACGTACCAGTTTTGCGTTGTACTATTCGGTCTTAGCATTTTTAATACTACTTTTGGAATAGGTTTGAAGACGACACTTAACAATCCAATGTTGATAATTTACTTGTTTCATTTTAAGAACATTCACATTCATGAAAATTTGTGTTTTTCAAATGACATTCAAATTATCAAAATTCATGTTTCTTTGACAGAAAATAAAATTATATTGCCATATGATTACATCGGCCAGTATGTCAATAGATCCAATTAAATTACAGGCTATTTGCGAATTCCCGCAACCCCGAAATGAAAAAGAATTAGTTTTGTAAATTTCTACTGGAAGTTTGCTGAAAAGAACGCATCCAACATTGGACCACTGATTAACCTCATCAAGAAGAAATCCTCGTGGCGTATCCATCGATTCTGCTTTAATAAACATAATAAATCTGTTAAACGATCCTCGACACCTCGACTCACCTACATTAACACATAATTATCGCCTTAAAGGTGTTTTGTATTACTGTCACAACGATGCACAATTCAATGGCTTGTATGTATACCAACTCATTGAATTGATGAATTGATCATTTCAGGTACGTTGGAACCAAGAAATGTATCCTAGCGATACGCGAATTCCTTATTTTTCAACGATTGTAAATCGTATACGATTTGTTGTTAGCAGCTGCGATTTGTTTCGAAAAACTAAAATATCTTACAATAGTGCCTCTTGAACGAGTAGAGGTAGACATTTATGGGCCCCTTTCACTTAGCTGGAACTCAGTGCAATATGTTTTCATTGTCTTAGATAATATCTCTTGATTTGTCCGGTAATATCCAATAAAAAAAGCCACTGTCGTACCTAAATTTTTGATTTCTACAGAAGAGTTTCTGTAACGTTCAATATTTGGTTGAGCACACTCGATTGAATTATTAATATTATTTATAGTGTGTGTTTCATATTAAATATTATATTCGGCACATGGACCTATTGTGGGTTGATAAGCTCCGCTGCCGATTCACTTAATTAAATAATTTCTAAAATATTATGTAATTTCTCTGTTAGAATGCAAATGGTAATACGCAATTTATTCTACGTCAACTCGTAAGATTACTATTTTTCACAATACAATATTCTAATTTGGATGACGTCTGTTAATGCTTTAATAAAAATTTACCAGCAAAAAGATGTGCCAAATAACTTAAGAATTTCTTGGATATAGAATATATTGTACGAATAACTGATTCACAAAAAAAAATAATAGGAGCATTAATTATTTTTCTTAAGGTTGGGAAAATTGCATAGTATTTACCACACAAATTGTATTTTTTTTTTAAACTCATAAATTTGTTTTACAACGTTACCATCTATAGTTTCAGAAACAAAGTTTTCTTATATAATATTAATGATTATTATAATTATTAGCACTTACGTGAATCATTATCTAAAAATATATACAAAAATAATATATTATTAAAATTATAGACAATAAAGAATACATTTCATTGAGGGAATTAGAATGAGATTTATAATTCGACCTGTGATTTGTCACATAAGAAGTCTGATGAATGCTAATTTAGCATGACAAAAACTATATATTTATGTAATTAGTAATTACTAATTACATATACCAATTATACCCGCACAATATTAGATCATTATCCAAACTCAGGAAACCTTACTAGAAAATTTTAAATTTATTAGTAGAACACTTTAGTAACCACTAGATTCTAGCAGAATTTACCTACAATGTTCGGTTTATTGGGCCTTATTACAGTAACAGTTGGGAAATATATACCGAGACCGAGAGCTTTCTACAAAAAGTATTTTCCATACTGGGACTACATTTTCCATAAACCACATTGTTCACCCATTTACAAAATCTGAGAAGCTAATATAGATTATAAGTTTATCATTTAAAAAATAGTTGATAAATAAATACTGTTCAAAATCTCGATATTTTATTATACTTTTATACTTTAAGCTCACAAATAAAGTGAAATTATTATATTTAAATTGAAAAACAACGAATTCAAAAATAATTATTTAAAAAATATATTACCAAACATACTTAAAATTTTGTTTTAATATACTAAATTGTATATTATTTTTTTGTGAAGAATCTACATATATTTTAATAAAAATTAAGATACATTTTCACATTAAATATTATTACATTAATCGAGTTTAACGAAAAGTTTTTTTTGATTTATTTTATCAATTGTTTTCGATTACCTAACATCTATCAATATTGAATAATATAATATATGTATTGTATAATGTTACTTCGAATAGTTGTATATTAATAGTTCTTAGTGATACAACCATAAACAAAAATATGTTTCAAAAGGTAGCTGCGATAAATTTAATTATTGTAACTAACCAAATATATTAAATAAATGATTTCAACATCCCTCCTCGTGAATTATAGGTATACGCTTATAAACATATAAGGAAAAAATGCAGTTTATTATACCTAATGAGTTTTAAGTATTGTTGGGCACTATTGAATGTTACTGTCGATATGTTTGATAGTCTTATTCCAGTTTAACTATTCTATAGTCAAAAAAATGTCAGTTAATATTTAAATATTCGATACTTTCGAATAATATTGAAAAATGTTCGATAAATAAATTTTTCGATAAACATTATTCGTTATTTTCAATTATTCGATTAAAAATTTTATTGAGTTAATTCGATATTATTTGATAAATAAATTTTTTTTTCGTTTTGATTTTTACTTTTTAGTCTACAATATTTAATAGACATGGGATTTTAACTGAGTGAACAGTTTTATATTGAATTATTCAATATTTTCTGGATAAAACAACTGGATAGCTTTTTACTGCATTATTCAATATTTTTTGATAAAACAACCGAATATTTTTATACCGACCTATTAGATATTTATCAATAAAACCACCAAATAGTTTTATATTGATAAATTTTATATTTAATTCGATAGTAATTCTGAATAGTCTTTATATCGTACTGTTTGATAGATAAAAGTATAGATAATGCCCATCACTAGTTTTAAGAATATTTATAAAAATGTACTTACTACTAAATGAACCTGTTAATAATTATTTTATAAGTAATTGTGTTAGTATCTAATTTATGAATCATATCATATCTAAAATTATTAATATTATAAACTTGAAAAATAACTTACCCAAACATGTATCTATAAGCACAGTAGGTTAATTTTATGTATAATACAAATATATTAATAATTAATATAATCTGAATCGAGGTTCATATACAATGTACGAGTATATAATCTTAAAAGAAGTGTTTTTATTAATATTTTTTTTATAAATTACTTGTATACATACTATTCGTAATTGATTTAAAATCTTTTACTAGGTATCTAAGAATATTTATCCCTAAACACTCAACGGGAATTTTTATTTCATTTTTTCTGATTACCCAAAGTATTAAAATATTTATCAATGATTTTGATAGTTTAATAAAATATTTTTGTTAAGGGATAGATAGCACTCAGCTCTATTAACATAGTGGTTACTTCAACCCTAATTTGTGTGTCAGCACCACTTAAGGGGCTTCAACACCGACCGCTTTTAAGGAGTTCAGTATAGGCAATTTTTAAGTAATTTTAGGAAAAGTAAAAATCTAACAATTTAAAAATATATAAGTACATTTTAAAATTAATCTTAAAATATCCTCATACCCATACTACTTTTCATTGCTATGTATTCACGGTATTTTCTAATAAACATGCTCACGCATTTCCATAATAGTAGGTTTCTGGATAATTTTAGACAAAAAATATATCTTAGAAAAATTAAAGATGAGTTGTTAAACTGTGTTTCTACCAGATGAATTTAAAACTAAATCAATATAAAGATTTTTATGGTGGTTTCAAATTAATGAAAAAATCATTATTTAATTGTTTGTCATTTATTTAAAAAAAAATTATTTAAAAAAATCATCTGGTAAAAACATAGAAAATATAATAACGAATTCAGAACTTTTTTCAAAATTAAAATTGAACAAGTTTAACATGGCCAATTTATGGAAATGCCAAGACCATTTTAGCGCTTTGAAAAATCTACTGTCGAAGAACCTTAACAAAATGTTGGTTATATAGGCGAGCGCGTGACGAAATATATCTTTCGTCTTGAGCGGTAATATAAATAAAAATTACTTGTTATCTGTATATGATAAGAATAATTATCGGCAAAGTTAAAAGAACCTAGCAATTTATTTTGGGTAACAAGAGTTAACTCTAGTGAACAACACTAGGTTTTCGAAGGGTAACCTTAGAGTTAACACTGTTTTCTCGAACGACGTGAAATCGACTATAGTTGACTCGAGAACTAGAGTTAAGTTTTCGAGCGCACCCCTGTATGATACGCGTGAATAACGATTACAACTTCTTACAAGTTCAAAATTAATTTTTACATTGGAATATACAATAATGATGGTTTCACGTGATACAATTTAAGGCATACGACAATATTCTATTTTCGTATTACCTGTGTACCTACTATATAATATGTTTATACAGACAATAAATATATTTTATAACATTATTAAAATATACGTAAACCCACACAATAGCACACATTAATAATGAAAATAAATCAGTATAGTTTTCTCAAAATTCAAATCCCGAAATAAATTCGGGAAAATTCGGGACTTTTATTAATTGTCTTTTCGTATCTATACAATATTACTCCATTATAGAACTACAATAAACGAAACCAATGGACTCGTAATTTTCCGTGTAAATTTGAAAGTAACATTAAAAATTACGTTTTTCTATTATTTTATTTTTTCGTTTTTTAATATTATGATCAATAATATTAATATATTATTTCGTTTATTGATACGTTTTATTTTGTGATAGTTTAAAATTATTGGTTTTCTGTTTTCCGTTACATTTTTTGGTATTTATTTCAATTATTTTTTTGCAAGTTTAACGTTATAATCATAACGTTATTATGACGTTTGCGAGCCCTGCTAGTAATACATATTCTCATCAAAAATTCTACGTAATAATGTGAAAGGGTTCATAAACATCACAAAGTACGACGTCACACTGTTTTACTATGCAACTCGACGACGTTTTCGACGGCCTAAGTCGGACGCCATGAAAATGGATATAGCCAGAGTATATCTACAATAAATAAAAAAATAGATACCTATCTACCACTATTTTTGTATATTTCGTACTAACAAAATTATTTATATTGAGTTTGTTAACCGTTGTATATATTGTATTTACATATTTTGTTTTTTTTTTTTTCATATATTATTATAAATTATTACATTATTTATATCTCGTTTTGATTGTATTTTAATTTGTGTAATACATAATCTATACATAGGCTTTCACTAAATATACACGGAAGTATGTTTTTAGTTATACAATTAAAAATAGGTTATATTAAAATATTTAAAAATAAACGAATGTTTTTAAATATAATGAAATATTGTTTTAATAATAATACTTATTGATAATTAAATGGGTATATATGGTATATTGATACCAAGTAGGTTTTTAACAATGTCATAAAAATTTATTTATTTATTTTACAAAATAATATCCATATGTTTCTGGCTGGCAACACACGAGTGAAATCCGTAAAATTACAGAAAATTCCATCGATATATATATGTGAATGGAGCACATTTCAGCGAATTATTGAAGCGAATCGAAATGATGTTATCATGTTTTAAAAAACACCGTGCTGTAAACAACACTCATATGTTGATATAAGCTTTTAACACGCTGTAAAATAATTTTGCCATGTAAAAAACACCTGCGATAAAATGACGCTCGTGTGTTGCCAGCCTTAAAATAATAATAAGATATTAAATCAAATTTTAATAAATTAACTATAAAAAATTATTAACATTTTATCAGAAGGAAAAATCAAATTTTCTTATTTTACAAATCATCTTTATTATATCTACAATTCATATTTATTAAATATTAATAAATTATTTATGATTTATTTATCAAATTAATTAAAATTTTTATTGAATAAATTGTTATTTTTCGTTGAGCGTGTGTGTACTTACTGCACGATGTACAATGTAAATTATGTAACTTCGTCATTTATTGATTCAAAACATGAGATTTATATTGATGAATTCGCCCATTCTACGGTGTAGAAAACAGATTATCCATTTTACGTATATTTCCTGGAAATATCGAGATATAAACATAAAATACTATGTATAACAATATAATAATCTATATTGTGTCAATACGATACAGCATTTAATAAGTGTATTATATGAGCACACCAGCTAAAGAAAAAAAACCGTCCAATTTATTATGTGGTAGTAAGTCAAATAGAATAAAAATGATAATGGATGTATTGAATTTGATAGATATAATAAATATAATGATTTTGATTTTAGGGATTTAAGGGTTTTAACTGATATTAAAACCGGTTTTAGCCCTAGTATTAAAAATAATATAAAGGGTATAATACTATAGAGTATGATAAATATACATATTACTAAACTTAAATCGTTGTTATATTACCATATAAAAATACTCGTGACGAAGAATAAATTATTTTTAGCTTGTAAAATATTAAAATAACTCGGTTTCTCAGGTAGCAGAGTTGTATTATTTTTATCTAAAACCAACATATATAACATATTAAATATTGAAAAAACCAATTATTATTCATAATTCAATTATTTGAAGCTAAGATAATAAATGTTTACGAACAGATGGCTATATTTTTAGTATTCAATATTCAATGTTAAATCAACATATGTTCAATATTTATTCACGAAAACCCCATTTTGCGTCGGTGCATTAAGTGACAAATATACCACGATTATCACTATTAAAATATGTACTATATTATATTGTTATTTAAAGTAAAAACAAAAAAAAGTCATGTGGATATGAAAGAATAAAAATATAGTTAGAAATATTTTTTTGTAGAAATGTAGTATTTTCAATACGAACATTTACATTAAAAAACACGTTGTAGTTTAGGAATAACGTATTGGAGGTGGACAAAATTGCGTTGTATAAAAAAAAATTAAAAGGTCCTTGCAGAAACCAGATTTCGACTAATTGCAGCTAATTTTTTTTTGCATCGTCATTATTTGTCGTTGTCGGTCTCGTTAGTGCGATAAACAGGATATGTTTGTCGGCAAACGACGAGTGATTAAATCTTATGGTTTTTTTTATTATTATTAAAAATTCCCCAAAGACTATATATCCCGACAACATTAACCAATTACAAAATAGTTCTACCGTCCATTTAGTAAGTATATATTATTAGTAATGTAACATAGCGTAATACTCATTAGTCGGATCGCTGTCACAAAAAAAACTCACTGAATCTATCCCAACAGTCAACCGATACGATTTTTAAACTTTATACAAGATATATAGACACAGTACTTTAAATTTTAATCCATTACGTATATGTTATGTAGTACGTTTTTTATCGAATTATTTTCCTTTTTTTACAAACTTGAGTACTTTTCAAGTATAAAATCCGAATAGTTTTAAAAATCATTTTATTCCTTAACAAATATACTTAATACTTATACTTTTACAAATCTACGGAACAACACCGCGGGTTTGAAGAATAAAAAACATTTATTTTATTATTTATTTTAATAATAATACAGGTTATATAGTTCGAGTATAAGAATCTGGAGTGATTAATTAATTTAAACTGAGTAAACCAAATTTATTTCGATTTCAGAGATATAAATGTTTCTAATCAATATTGAATTTATTATGTCATAGATAACGAAAATCACATAATAGTAAGTTTCTATTTTAATTTATGCATACCATGTGAACGTGATTTTTAACCAATATCGACTTATAGGCCATTTTTTTTTTTTTTTTTTTTTTGAAAAATCAACGAAAATGAAAATCTAAGAATTTAAAACTATTTCTGTTTTAACATCATTTTTATTATTGTGTTATTGTGTTTATTGTTGAAAACCACATTCACATAGTATATATAAATGAAAGTTTGGTGATAAATATTTTATTTAATAACGTAAAGGACAATGAAGTATTTTTTGTCGTTCATATTATTAAAATATATCACAAATATAATTGTATTGATAAAATCAAATTTACATATCATAATATATATTATTTTTATTGTTTAGGTAAGTTTTGGCATTTATAACGGCAATAAATATTGAACTAAAATGCCTCAAATCACAGGTAAACAAAAAATACTGTCCTAAACGACAATATTTCAAATGAAATTATTTTATAACCTAATAAATGTTTATTGTTTATTATAAATGAGATATAACATTATACATTCAAATTTATTCACAATATATTATTATAACTGATGAGTATAATAATTGTAAAATATATTTGAAGTATAAAATACAATAAATAAACATATTTTTTTTTTTAAGAATTCGTTTTTTTTTGCGATTCTTGGACATTTGAAAAATTTCATTTTGGACCTTTTGCCTCTTCACCATTAATTCAATTATTTAATGTTCTATTGGGAATTCAGTAAAGAGTATAATGAAGTTAAGTTAAAAATTTGAAATATTTGAAGATTGAAATAAATAGTTGACACATTACTCGTATATAAAGGAATATTTTAAAAATTAAATAAAAACTGCTTACACCAAAAAACAAAACATTATGCATCAAAACTATTCATATTACCTGACCTAGGGTGGAAATTCGTCCCGGATTCCCAGGACGTTACCGGTTTAGGAACCCATGTCCTGGCGTCCCGGGATAATGGTTCTCGGGACACCGATTTGTACTGGTTTTGGACTTTTGCATAGTTATGTCCCGAAAATTAAAATCGTTTTTATAATTTTATTCTTTTACTTACTCGGTTATCGATTTTATTTTGAACAAATCGAAATCATAAATTATTTCGATAACGAACGTCGGAATGTACGACAATATTACAATTATAATCGCTTTCTAAATTTAGCCAACCTACTGCCTTTAACTACATTCATTTTATTATCAATTGGGAAAAAACCATGGTATAATTTTAAATTTCGAGTAGGTACTGCGATTACGAGAACGATAATATTAATGATAGGTATTTAACAAAATGTATAGTTTATAATTTATAGATCAGTTAACAGTTATTTGCTGACGATACAAGTCGTATGCGAGTGCGAAATCTATCAACAGTTTTGTACGTATTTATACTTTATAATGTCGTAATTGTATGTAGTTCATTTTTTTACAGTGACTATCACTATGCACTTAAAAGACTCTTTTTAACGAAAAGTCGCAAAATTATTTCCAATTTATTAAAAAACTTAAATTTACTGACGATTTCAATGTACAGTGTACAACTTGCAACGGAACATTTTCAGTAAGTTATGGTGGACGATCGGACATAAACGATCACCTCAATTCTCAAAACGCAAAAACACAAGTTATCTACAAGATCATCAGTTCAATCTGGCAAAATTTCCAACTATTTTTCTGCTTTGGTTCCCACTAAAAATTAATTTTTATTAGCCACCCGCGAAGCTACTTTTGTGTATCACACAGTAATTCACAATCACAGTTTTCGTTCTATGTCTTGTACATCGGAATTGATTCGTCAATTGTTTAAATGACAAAAAATTAACGTGTACAAAAATAAAAACCAGGGAAATAGTTTTCAACGTTATTTTCTCGTACATAGTTGATAATACTATTGATAATATAAATTGTCTTCTGCGAATTATGTATTTGTTTTAGTTGACGGTTCCAACCACGCATTTTTTTTTTAAGTTACGTATATTTATACACTTTTTTAGATAGAATGGATTAAGCAGAAGTTTTATCTTAGTGTTATCGTTGAATACGTGTATACTAATAATACCAATAACTGATATTTGCCTTTTTGTCTACTTCATTTGATAACGTTTTGATAACGACATTGTATAATAAAATCACATATAGATATATCATTATTATATATATTATATTTTTTTACGTTACTATTTACTATACTATAATATATTAATATATATATAAATATTATACGGTTTAAAACAGAGTTAGAAAATTAATTTTATATTGAAATTATAATATATTTTCTTAAGACTATTAAATATCTTCAACAACATAATATATATATATACTTAAATACTGAGTTATTTGCACGGAAATAGTGAAATATAATATCGAAGTACCTATATAATAACATATAAGCTCTCTAACTCTAGGATTTCCAAGGAAATTGAAATAGGATTTACAACAAGTATCCGAGAAATAAAAAGTTCTATATAATAATGAATGATATTATCTTGATTCTACTTTTTTATTCTACTCTTATAGTTTCTATATTTACTTTTTGTATTATACAGTATGTAACGAAAAACCTCTCAAGTTTTAGAGGTGAATAAAAAAATACCATACAAAAATTGTACAATATTTAGTTTTAAAAATTATACTACATGTGATGTAATTATACACAATATACCAATACACATTTTCATAGGCAACACTGGATTAGCAACTTTTTTTTACCTTCGAGTATACCACTTTAAATGTCTGGTAAAAACCTATTAACTCTCAGAGTGGCCATTCGTCTAAAAATCACTCGTCAAAAGTCATCACAAAAGTATGCTTAATTATGAAAGACGTTGTTGAAGTATGACATCATTATATTTTAAATCCGGCAAAAAAAACCTGTATGTACCTACCACACATTAAAAAAATTAATTTTGAACTCGAACGGTTTTTTTTTTCTTGTTGATCGCCAAAATTCCGGAGACTTTTTTTTCTTTATACTGCACATTTCCGATATTTCCGTACACACTCTGTTGTGTTTATATCGACAGATAATGCTATAATATAGGTTGTTCTGCATGAATTTTCTATTCTATGCAGTCGACAATACTTCGCTGTCATGGCCAGAGTTCTGTTCGTGTTTTGTGCAAAATACACGGGCCATAAAACATTGGCGATAATCGTGACAACCAAATGAAATGGTTTTTAGAGAGGACAAAAAAAAAAATATATATATATATATATATATTATTGTATAGAACCTTGCAGAGCAGTATCCACAGTATGATTTCTAAAAGCTCTCATCGACCAGTGTAGATGAAAAAAAAAAAATAAAAAAAATTGTCCGCCGAAAAACCCGTTTCGCATATTTTTATAGAGGATATAAATATAGGAAAACATTCCGGAGTTGAAAAATATAAAAACAAATAAATAAATCCCAGGGTTTTTATTTTTTATTTTTTTTTTCGTTTTAGTCATGCACCCCGATTTCACAGGCAATAAACATAATTTACATGCTATTTTTTCCTACACAACAACGGTTTCACACTGTTCATCTTGGAAACATTTTCTAGGCTATAAGAAATATGTAAACACACACACACACACACACACACACACATGCGTGAGTGTATATATATATATATATATATATATATATATATATATATAAATATAAAAAGGAGAGAAAATAAAAGGGGAAAAAAACGGTGTCTATATTTGCTTTGTTCGGGGCGTGTTCTACGGCAGTTCCGGTAAGGGCTCTAACGGTCCATTTGTCAATAGGTAGCGATACGCATATAAACAGCACTACAACACTGGTGGAAGTGTGTTTTAAATCTTTACCGGAATGGCTGTGATAAACAAAAAAATAAATAAATAAATATATAGAGAATTAGGTAACTTTTGGACAGAATATCGGTTTGGTGCCAAAAAAAAGGCGCCGGGATATTTCGGCAAAAGCTAGCGAAAATAATAATCGATAATATGCTACTACTTCTCAATCTCACCGAAGTGTCTGTTAGGAGCTGAACTTTAGTGGTGTCTACATTAAAATTAGACTTAAAATGCTTAATACAAAAAATTTTAAAGAGGAAACGATTTTCTATAGACAATGACGTAATCCATTAGGTAAGGTATTGTCCGACAGAGTAGTCGGACTCGTATTTAAAGAAAAAAAAAGGAAAACTTTTAACCTGTTGTTAACTGGAACTTCTTATGTTAGACAATATATTATTCTACGAAAAGTAAATGTAATTTTCAATTTCTCCTTTTTGAAATACGCGATAGTAAGTGTATAAACTATAATTTCAAACTTGACGTCGCAAACAATAATTTGCTGTGCCTAGGTTCTCTCCGCTAGATATACCGAAATAAAAGATAGGTGCATATTTTACGAGTATTACACTCAATCATTAACGATTTTTTTTTTTTTTTTTTGAGAGAAAGGGAGGAAGGGGATAAATGTATGCGGAGATTTTTTTATTTCAAAATTATCTGAACTTGCCTTTCATATAACTATAGACATTTGTATAATTTATTAATTTATATAATTTTTAAATATTTTCACTTTTAAATCGAAAATATTTTTCAATTTTCAAATTCCGTCTATTTTAATTAGAAATTAAAAATAATAATGACACTGTAATAGTTGATCTAAGTTCACTATTAGATGAACTAAGGCTTGATGTTTTCACTTTACATTATAACTAATAGTTAGTTAACCATAAGTAAATAAGTTCATTTAATCTGCAGATTAAAATATCGAATAAGTATTATGCTGTTTATCAATCGAATTCTTTGTCTCTGTTAGTAAACTAGAGGTTAACTATAAAATTCGTACATATTGAAAGTGGTCATACTGATATTATCTTATATTATACTCATCCATAATTCTTAACGATAATTAAAATAAATTTATAATATAGCATAATATTAATATACTTAGAATATTGTGATTGCTTTTAAATACTTTCCCAAATCTACAAAATAGTACTAAAATTGAGTTTTTATAATGTAAAATATTATTTAAAATATTTTTTGTAATTAAATTTGATAACAAACATTGAGATTTAAAATAATGTTCTATAAAAATTTTCAATATCTGATACTATTTTTTAAGTAATGTGAGTTTGAAGTTTATAACCACCCCAAGTTCAGTGGCAGATTTGAAAGGGGGTCTCCCCCCACCTTTGGATTTAGTTTTTATTACTACTTGAGAAGAGGACAAATATCCCCTTACTTGCAGTTACTGATAAAGTACTTACAACCCTAAATATATTTATTCGCCCGCCTCACTTATAAATTAACTTGAATTGAACTACCACTGCCCAAGTTGGAATATTTTACCGTAATATGAATACAATAAGTACATAGATATCTATCGGTATTAGATGATATAGAAACTTTCATCATATTTAAAACTTCACAAAACATTTCATTTAATAATCAAAATGAAGTTTTGAAATCCTCAACATAAAAAATATTGTAATGGTTAACTTTTTCGTGTAATCTATACAGTCTACGTTGATAATATAACTAATATAACTATTCGACGAATACTTCGTCATCGTCGTACAAAATGATCTCATTTCAAATCAAATTATTATTAAATCGGTATATCTATATTATTTTGTAATTTTAATTAGGTATATACTCATATATATATATATACATAAGAGTATATAAAAAACCATATACTAGTATAATATTATAAAATTATAAAATTGTTTACGAATAAGTAGTAACTTATTAAAAGATGAAAATAAAGAAAGTGGATACTAGGTATATACTCAAAAATATTTAAATTATTTCATCCATAGTAGAATATTTTACCATGGTTAACCGGCAGTTAAACATTTAATTCGAGGAAAGAGCAGCGATTAGATTATCTGGTAGTTAAATCTTCCAGTTAAATTAAACTCGTTTTGATAAACAGTTAATCTCGAACATATTTTAAACTGCCGGTTGATGCTCACTAATTGCCAGTTAAAGACAATTGAAAACCCGGGCCTAAAAGTACAATAAGTACTAAGTTCTTACTTCTTAGTAAGTATAAGTATATATGATATAAGATAAAAATGTTTTTTTTATGTTTTTAAATCAAAATATGGTTATTTCTATAACATTAAGTCATAATACATTTTTTAAATATAATTATGTATAATTTAATTGTTATTAACAGGTATATCAATATTATTTTGTAATTTTTCAGTATATTAATTTTAAGTATATTCAGTATATTTTCAATATAATAATACAGTTATTAATACATTTGGAAATTATTCCAAAATTTAGCACATCATGTATACATTTACGTACTTTAAATAAATATTATAGTAATCTGGCCTGCTTTTTAAATTAAATAAAAATTTCCTATACAAAACAAATTAAAAATCAGGTGTGTGGCGTCCTCTTTATTGTAAAAACTAAAATTATAATTTAATATTTACTGCAATATCAAATACTTATTTTTCTATTAATATTCATCATTTTTAAAATTTTTTTATATTAGTAAAAATGTTTTGGGTGGTGCACCCTCAAAATATCCCGCGCTTCAAATTATCCCATATACAAAATATCCCCATTAAAAATATCACGCTTTCAAAATATTACTAATTCAATTTATCTCAATACATTTTTATTCATTAATTTTAAAAAAATAAGGTATTATATTATAAAATAAGCGTTATTTTAAAATGTTATCATTGAAATATTTTATTTTAAATTATTTTCATTTAAAAAGAGACATTAAAAATTATTGTTAAATGTTAGGTAAGTCTCATAAAAACCCTCATATCAAATATAATTATAATTAAAACAATGTATATATTTATAGACGCTCAAAAATTATTGTTAAGTATTAGATAAATCTTGTAAAAAAAACTCACATGTAATATGAGTTATATTTTATAGTTATATTTTCATGGTTTTGAAAAACATAACTGTTAAGTATAAAAAAAAAAAACAAAAAATGATAAATATAAAATGCTCCCGCAGAAGAAATTTCGCATAAAAACACATCGTTTATTTTTTTTAATTTAAATAATTTTATGTTTCTAACCCAACTTACACAGTAAGCCGCAGCCCCCAATTTGGCTACCCCTGTTATGTATTAAACCCAAATAAAGTACACATTTCGAATGGCGTACATGTCTCAATGTCAGAAAATCTGACTCTCATGACCTTGGTTATATACTCTACAGGTGTATTTATTTATGTACATTAATGAAAAGATTATATTGTTAAGTCGTGTTTTATAAAACGTATATTATTTATCTACATTCTAAACTCGTGCCAAAAGAGTAATGCGCCTACTTCGCGAGTTTTCAATTGGTTTTATATTGCATTTCAAATTAAAAACGTGTGTTTTTTTATAAAAATATATTTATAACTTCAAATCGGCCCATCGCACGAATACAACGGTCTAAAATATGACCGTTTTAAATATTCATGAGTAATTCGACTCATTACCTACTAAAAGCTTTTAAACAATACTTGACCTGAGTACCTACCTATATTTATTTAACGCTGCGTAAACCTCTACTAAGTGTACAATTTCGAATAAAACAAAAGTCCAGCAATTCGTTGTGTATAGACCTATAAACGAGCCATTGATTTATTCAATGCTAATATTATCTATTAAAAATGTTTACCGTGAACGGATTTAACAGAGTAGATACCGAAAATATATATCATACAGGCGTAAAACACAAATGAGTTTATAAATCAATTAGTAATTACTTACAGCCAAATTGGTACTGCACAATAAATTGTATACAAACTGTAGTCTGCACAATAAGATTTACTAGACAAGACTAAAGGCGATATGGCAGCGGAGAAAGTTGTGTGCAAAGTTGAATGCGAGGATTATGTTGAGTGTTTAAATCGGACCGGCTGGAAGTAGTAAATTTGGATTAGATACGTTTGAATATAACGCCTAATTATTGAGAAACAACGTTTCGCATCCGAATTTGCCAAGATAATCTCCTGTTGAATACGCCATCCGTCGTTACAACCGAGGTGAACGTAGTCAACCAAAAGATATTATTATCGAGACACGAGTTGGGAATATCGTGCGATGAATATTATTCAAATATCTTCTTCCAATCGTAAAATCCCGAATGTAAAATCGTCCATATAAATTAGTAGCCCGTGATTATAAATAATCAACGCTTGATAGTATAATACACGTCTTCGGAATACGAATTCCAGGCTGTGCAAGTTAATATTTTGTTTTAATTTGCTGTAAAATGTGAACTCGAGTTAAAAATTACGAGTATATTCTTTATTTGATGTAAATATCATTAATAATTATCAAGGCTGGGCAAGTAAACGATATTTTTTAACTCGTTAACTTAAGTTAATTTAAAATAATATAAACTAAGTTAAGTTAAAAGTTACTCGTATATTTGTTATTAACTTTTAAAGTTAAAAGTTAATTTTGAAAAAAAAAAGTAACTTAACTTAGTTAAAAGTTAAAATTTCCTAATTAGGAAAAAAAGTCAATATACCTATTATATCGTAAAAAGGTAAAAAAGGATGGTTATTCTTTACGCTCAAAAAAACTACTCGGGACTTCTTCTGCCTGAAAAAGTGTATACATGTAAAAATAAAAATACAACACGTCATTTTAAA
>JAIPRL010006736.1:0-26120 GCA_025469235.1 Pemphigus obesinymphae
ACTTAATATAATTTGTTCAAATTAAAACCATGAATTTAGTTAAGGATAATCTACTGATAAAACAGTGGTACAGAGTAGTTACATTTTCATCGTATAGGAAAAATGAAGGGCCTCAAAATAATTCCTCGTACACGGCCCTCAGATTTCATAGTTTCCGCTTTGATTTTGATTAGAGGTAATTTGTCCATTCGCGCTTTATAAAAAAACTTACGACTACGGATATGTTTTTTTTTAAGAAAAATATACATACATACATATATATATATATGAATGGGAGGTATTAAGAGAACAATTTATTGTTTTTGTGATTACTTACTGATGTGTTATTTCTAACATGGGCACCACAATTTTGTCACCAAAATGAAGTCGTATCCGCCTTACTTCACTTGACTGAAAGGCAGTAAATATTCTTAAGGCAAACGGCAGAATAAGGTACTAAAAAAGTAATATTATATGTCGCAAATTTACATACAAATGAATATAAAATAGTTATTACCTCGGTGATGCAATTCTATAATTATTCCAAAGGAAACAAATCGCAATGAAACCAAATTACAAAAAGATTGTCAATAACACTATACGAGTAATTTACAATTTTATACGTCAATTGTTAAGTTATGTTCTATGATTTGTAAATTATTTAGCTATGATTTTTATTGAGTCGGCGTACGTTAAAATCGTCGCGGTGACGACAAGAACGTGCTGTTGACCATGAACATCGACGTGGTTGTCGGGCCGACGTTCACGGAGGTCGTTGTTTATATGAACGTGGTCGTCAAATTGACACAGGACATAGTCGGCGTGACCATTGTATATACGAACGTAGTCGTCGAATTGACGTACGACATCGTCGGCGTGACCGTCATACGTCATGGGCATTTACATGGTCGTCGATGGAACAAGCTCGACCATTGTCAGCGTCGCACCACCAACACGAAAGTGACCAGTCGTGGAGATGACATTTCTATCCGTTGCCATGACGGACGCGACGTGCGACGGGTCGTCGGATGGAAACGGATAAAAAATGAACGCACAGTCGAAAATCGAAAACACGTGCTCATGTAGAGCATCGAAAACAACTTCGCGGACGGCGGACCAAACGAACTCGCGAACGACTAGGTGTAAGCGCACTCGCAAACAATCAAAGCGCCTAACGCGCGAGAGATACCTACTTCGCGAAAAGAACTGAGGTCACCAATTTAGCGCAAAGACGTTTTATGTGTGTAACACGACCTGGCTAAATAAAAACAAACGTACCCCGTACGGGAGAAAGTTTTCGGAAGTAGATATACAAACGAAAATAAAGTAATTCGTTTTGAGTGCGATGCGCGAATGACATTTATTAATATAAAACTCGAAAAAGAAAATATGAAAATGATAAAAAAATAATACGAAAATGAATGATATAATACTACACATGAGTACGAGAATATAACGGCGGACGTGTCTCCGTGCCGTACGGCGCTGAAAACGGTCGGCTGTGCGAAAGTGTTGTTCGGCCAGCGGTCGTAGGTGGCGAGGGCTTGTTATCCGGAGCGACGGGCCGCATCACCACGACGGTTGTAGAGATCATGTGGAGGGGATGATATCGAGTAGGTACAAGGAACATAAATATAAATACAAATAATTCACAATATAATAAAATATTTATACAAAACAAAAATGGTAACCCTGTTGGTTGTGAACGAGCCGTATCACCACAATTCCTTAATTAATCGCTATCGGGAAAAAGAGATTTTGTCATAATATTACATTTAAATAACATTTTAGTGCGGGGTTGCACAAACGACCAATAACTAGTTATCGAATTGATAGAAGAGATAGAATAGATAGAAGTAATTAATTTGCCAAGACCAAGATTTTATCGTGATCGTTTTAATCCAATGGAACAGTATGGAGATTTTGATTTCAAATTAAGATTTAGGTAAAACTTGTATATAATTGACACTTTTTCATGAGTTGCATTCCCTAGTTGTATAAGTAATGTTTACCCATTGAAATATTAATTTTATAGGTTGACAAAAAATACTTTCATGGATCTACTTAATTTAATTTGCAATGACCTAAAACATCCAACAAACAGGAGTAATGCTATAAAACCTGAAATTAAATTATTAATATCATTACGATATTATGCAACTGGAGCATTTCAAGTAAATTGTAATGCTATTATTACAATTTTTAGACCAAGGTTTTAATTATAAATTGGTATTAATTTTTATATTTTAGACTGTTTCAGGTAACCATATTCAGGTGGTGCACAAGTCTACTGTGTGTAGAATTGTGAAACATGTATCGAAGTCTATTGTTTGCCTCCATCCACAGTTTTTATTAATATACCCAAAAATCTAAATGAATGACAAGAAGCACAAATTGCATTTTATGAAGTTCCCTAGGGTCATTGGCGCAATTGATTATACGCATATTAAAATCCAATCTTCTAATAGCGATATAGAAGAACAATTTAGAAATGGAAAAGGCTACTTCTCTTTGAACGTCCAAGCTATATGTAACTCAAAAATGGAAATCATGAACATTGTTGCCAGGTAATATTGTTTGGTTATTATATTTTGTTGCAAATTATTATGGGCATCATTTTATTGTTTGTATATTTTTATTGTAGATATTTTGTTTATTATACTAATATTATTATGTCAGTGTCCATTAAAAGTTGCCTTGTGCTAAATTTCATTTTTATGATAGATGGCCAAAATCTGTACACGATAGCACTATATTTGATAATTGCTTATTACATGCACAGTTTGAAAATAATGAATACGAAGGGTGTTTTCTTCTCGGGGATGGAGGATATCCTTGTAGGAGTTATCTGATGACCCCATTGCTAAATCCTACTTTGGAATCGGAAAAAAAATATCAGGTAAATAAAGTGAATAGGTACTTATTTAAAATTAATTTTAACATGTAGGTACTTATATATTGTATATTATATAAATTTAAAAAGTAATAAAAATAAAAATTGTAACTCTTCTAAAATTAAAATACCTATTATAAAAAATAACAATATACCCCAGTATATTTATTTTTATTTTATATGCTTATTTTACTATATATATATATATATATATATATATTGCTATTTTTTATAATATATATTCAATATGAAAATGTTGGATTAGTGGAGTGACAACAAAGGACATAATAAGAAATGATTACCTATATACCTATATCAGGAGTAGTATAGGAGTGACTACAATAGTAGACAAAATGAGGGAGAATATATTGAGATGGCTAGTAAGTAGTAATGAGAATGTGTGTTAAAGTTTCAGAGGAAGACTGAAAAGTGAGGGGTGGATTTAATAGTGATATATGATGAGTGGGTGTAAGGATGTAAATAAATTATATTATAACCTTGAGTATAATAATAAAATAATATTAACTGTATTGACGATACAATATAAAACAAATAAATTACCATCAGCAGTGCCAACATTTGTACTATCGGTGGAATATTACAATTTTTCATTATTAATTGAAACTAATGGATTTCCTGGATGATCTCCATAACTGTCATGTGATGATTCCAAACACTGAAATCTCTCATCCATCATACCAATAACCTTGTCATTTATAGGAGACTAAAAACAATCAAATTTACCACCACCTGTTTTGTAAATCTCTCTAAAATGTGTACAATTTAAATTAAACTTTCATGACATATTTTTAAAAAAATGTATATCTATAATATATATACTTTTTCTTTGTTTATATTTGATTTAGATGACTTATATAAAATATTTTTAGCGGTTTTTAAGTTTTCAGCGGTTTTAATTCCAGAAGTTATTTAATTAGTTGTATGATTCTGTAATGGTTTCCCATGCATTGTATTGAATATTCACATTTACAGAAGGATCCTGATAATTAAATCATTTTAATAATCCAGGAAGTATGATAATTTTTTAGGAAATCAAATATAAAAGCAGATTAATAATTGTTTTATTATTTATAACATACAATGAATAATTTGTTTAAGGAAATGAGATCAACCATTTTCTCTCTCCGTTTGTACATTAGGTTGAGATATGTACATTTGAACCTGAGAATTTAAATAACAAAATAATTAATTAACAAATGACAAAGAATTTTAATTACTTCAATCTAACTATGAACTTTCAAATAAGTTTGATAAGACTGATGGGAAAATTAATGAAAAATTTTTAGATAAAATTAAGTTTATATGTACCTATCTACTCAGTTAACCTACATATATATAAATAAACAAAAGTAATTTTGAATCATCACAAAATAACATATTAAAACTATACAATATATATTATATAGTTAATAATACATTTATATATATATATATATATATATATATTTATTTTTTTATATATCCTAACGTTAGGAAAAATATGATTTAAATGAAAATTAGTAGGGTACTACTAGACAATTACTAATAGGGCGGAACAAGTTTTAAAAAAGTAGGTAAATAAATATTATATTAAAAATAATTAAACATTTAAACTACATAAATAATCAGGGCTCGAATAGGAAATTTAAAAAAAGGGAAAGAATAGAAATCATTCTTATAATAATAATAATAAAAAAAAAAATAATTTAATTGATATTTACTCCTCTAAATTATAAAATATAAGTAGGTAGGAGTCTAAAACATAATAATAATGACATTATTTTTACAAAATTCCATATTAACTATATAAGTTCATAAGGGTAATTAAGGATTATTGTATTATATAATACATTTATAATATTATAGCCACTGGATCTGAATAATATTGTTGTTAATAAGTTGAAATAACCAAAAATGTATCAAATTTTTTGTTACCACTGATAACGTAACCATGGTTAATAAACAGAATTTTGTGTTTTTTTTTTAATGTTTGTGCAACAATCTACTGCTTAATTGACTTGATAAAGATGTTTATCAAACCGATAATACACTTTGTTTAACTGTTTTTATAGATCGTTGGTGCAACCCGGCATAGATGTTGCTGCCGAGCATTTAATACCAGATGAACTTAATTTGTAAAAAAATAATAATCATTCCAATTTAAGTCAAACATTCAGAATTAGTGTATTTTGAAAACAACACATATGCACACACGAGATATTTGTTGGATTTTCGTAAGAATATTTTCGAAAACTATATGCATACTGCAAGATTTTTAAATAAAGGTAACTTATCTTTAACCTGTAAGTTGTAAATTTCTTGTCCCATAAAAATGTTTTTATTTTTATTTTCAGGTTATATATTAAAACCTGCAATCAATTTATATGTTACAAGTTCCACAGACTGCTTAATATATATATGTTATTAATTTATATAATTTAATGTTTTATTTTATATTTTAATCTATCTACGAAATGTCTAAAAATCCCAAATGGAAGTTATACTCAATAAACATTTATTACTAAATTAGAAGACTGAAATATCTTTAAGGATATCCCAATATATTTTTTAAAATCATATAACAAATTATAATGGTAATAGGTATTCAAGCATTATATACTCTTATTTAACTGAAGTGTCACAATTTAAGTTCTTCATAGTGTAATTTTGTTATATTACACACCTATTGGACGAATAGAAGAGACAGCAAATATGTGGTGTTTTTAAAAAAAATATAATGATAATATGTATTAATTTATTTTAAATCGTAAGCACTTTATAAACCTAATTTCATTATTAATATTGTTAATTAATGTAGTATATTCTAAATGCCTGAGTAGATTGCAGTGTTGGGTAACAACAACAGATATTACTCGTTACTGTTTATAAAAATTAAAATAGGTGTAGGTACTTACATAGGTTCACAACATTGTAACAATATTGTTAAGCATCTAAAGTTTCTCAAAATGTTCCCACATTTTATGAGCTACATTTCCATTCCACATTTATCTTGCAAGTACTTCACTTTCTAGTTAAGGTGGAGACATCATAATTTCCTATAATAAAAAAAAAAAAAAACAAAAAATTTTTTATAACAGTAGTGACAAGTAGCTTAAAATAAAACATATATTGAAACCTTCACATGCTATATGCACCAACTCCCACATTTTACGTTTTATGCTTTCTGAGCAGTCATTAATTGGTAAGCAGTGGTCTTAAAGAGGAGAATATTTTAGAACAGCAGTAATTGGTTTTGTTTGAAATGATTATTTTCCGATGGACTTTTTTTCAGTTAATTGATGTTGATATTGATGATGTTCCTAATAATAAATAAATATACCAAGTGTATTATTATGAATATTATATTTAAATATATGTATTAATAGAGTCAATAAAAACTAGTTCTAAAATATACCAAAAATATGTCGGTTGTTTTGTGTTATAATATGAGTAAAATCTAAGTTATATCCTATCACTAATAAAGTTTGAAAATATGTAAACATATTGATTAAAATTGAATACAGAATAATACATACTGATGTAGAACTCCAGTATTTGTATACAATAAATATTTGTAAAATTATTTTTTTGATCAGATTAAATAAGTTACTTACCTAATACATGACAATCATGTGAACGATTCGGTAGGTGGAAATCTTTTTTATAATTTAACAGTCTGTGAATGACGATATTGACTAAAAAACGAACAGAAGGAGTCAAATTGATTCAATGTAAACGTTATTAAAATATTAAAGCAAACCAAACACAATAGGTAGGTGTAATAAATATTTACCTATATCATTATTCATCTCTGTGATAACATAGATAAGACTATTGATAATAATAATCTCATAAATAATTATACACTTATAATTATTAACTACTAATTTAAAAAATTCAAAAATACTACTAAAAATCAAAAACTAGGTAGGTACGTATTTCACATACGATAATCGTAGTAGTAATATGTACTCTATGGAAATCTTAAACCACCAAATTTATTACACTTAAACCATTTTAAACGATATAATATAACTAAATAGGTACTACCTATATTTACTTATACCTACGTCTATGTACTTGGGTTACAATATTTTGTTTTTATACTCCATGACATAATTGACTTTTTCCATGGGATTCATCTCTTTCTAACAATAATAATCCTCGGACCTCTCTCTCTGTTATCGGTCCATATATATAAATGTTAATGAGCTGGGTAGGTGGAGGTATCGAAATATTTTAGGAACGTTTCTCTACTATCCCCTTACCGACCGATACCAGTCCATACTATCTTAGTCCGTAATATCATTCACTGCATAAATAATACGATTTTTGTCAACAGTTAAACTATTTTAATATTATGACTTGTCTTTAGCAGTTGAGCTTAATTATTTTTGATCTGTATATGTACGTCGTTTGTACAGACGTTGTTAAATTCGATTTGTTGCGGTTGCACTGACTACTTAATAGAAGATGGCTAATGTTAATGTGAGTTTCGCATGCCAACGATGTTATACGCCAATTCAACTGGACGGCTCGTTTAATATTATAAGTGAACACACTATCGCTGAACTATCTTGTAAGTACTTTGATAATAAATTATAATATATATTATTCTTATTCAATTTTTATCAATAATTCTTGTATTAGTACCTGTTCATACATGTCCAGAAGTCAATATCGAATCTCAAGCCAAACATGTTGATCACATGGTACCAGGTTTCCACTTGCCTGATTCGGCCAGTGGCAATAATGGATTTACATTACTGGGTGAAGGGGAAACACAAACACTTAGTCATCGAATGAAGGTCAGTATCTTTGTGTAAAAACTATTTTATTTTTCAATATAATTTATTCTATGAACATTCGTAGGTGGCTACCAATCTTTTTGATATTGTGTCCGGAAATTCAAAAGTAAATCATCCATTATGTAATGAGTGCACTGACGTATTAACAGATATGATGGATGAAGAACTTCAGCAAGCCGAAGCAGATTATACGGACTATAGCAACTATTTGAAAAAGTATAAACCACGTTTATATTATGTATAGGTATTATTAGTGATACTATGTTTATTTGCAGACTTTCTACTGAAGAACCTGAAGACATGGATGCATTGAGCAAAGAGTTGGAAGATGTAAGTACAAAATAATATATTTATCATTTAATGATTTGGAAGAGTAGGGTTTATTATCTGCCCTAATTCTGGCCGACAAGGATATGAATAATTTAATTCTGTGAATGATCAAACAATGCGTATAAATTACATTAAAAGAGTATGTAATCGGGCAGTTTGTGCACTCGAAGATTAGTTTCATGGTCTATTATAATAAAAGTATCATCCTGTCTTTTTCATTTTCTTAAGTCATCTCTCATTCGTCCAACAATTTATATAGCTGTAATTTTATACCATATACAATATATTTAGTTACAGTTATATAAAATTTATACCAACATGTTCGACCAGTTGTACAGTAGCAACCAAACTTACAATCTTTAATGTGCATGCATGTAATTGAACCATACACCAATTAGGGCACAGTAACAATATTTGACGCACGCTCGTAACATACTGTAAGTTTGTTTCTATGACTACTCGCATAAATAGATGTAGATTTTCGCTTGATTTTAATTTTACTACCAAGATACTAGATACGTAGTAGCCCCATCCTTACGACGGATGTAAGAACCAGGGCTTTAACTGATACAATTTTGTAAGTTTTGTAATATTTAAATTCTCAAAAATTCGATTGACTTTAATAAAAAAAGAAATATTAATAATATGTGAAATGATAAGAAATGAAAGAGACAAATATATAGATACCTAGTTATACAAAAAACATTTAGGTACCTACCTATCATTATATGTCTACCATATGGTGGTAAAAACTAAATAGAAAAATTATTAATCACGCTAATTTACAGAAGTTAAATAAGTGAACAAATTTACTTTATTTATAGTCCGTCAAGAGGAGCGCTAAACTCACCAGTAAAAATCACACTTTTGCTGATACTTTATGCTGCAACATCATTTACTATTTTTCTATTTTTTCAAATTCATCATCAAAATTTTCCTGATTTTCATTAATTAAATCAGTTATTTCATCATTGTCAAGTCTCACAACAAATGAAATTAGACTATCTTAAGGGTCACTATAAAATTATAATTAGCATGAATAATATTTATTAGCATCTTTAAATAATAGTAGTAAAGGATTATAGGTTGGAAAAATGTGTTTGTCTGTACATATAATAATAAAATAAAATATATATTATTATGTATTATAAAAACAACCAGCTACCTAATTAAATATATAATTTATATATTGTATACATTTATATAAATACCTATACCTATGTTGTTTAAATGAATTAATTTTTAAATGTTAAATGTAGGTATTTATATTTAATGCATTATTGTATAATGTATATTGTAACATATTAAATCAAAAATATTAAAATACAATTTTAAAGATATCTACTTATTCTTATATTCTAGTAGTATTAGCATAAACTATAACATAAACACAGAATTCGGTAAAAAAAAAAAATTTTAAATAGACCAAACATGTACTATCATTTACATCTATATTTTCTAATTCCTTTATTTCAATTTCCATCACATCATATTGAATTAAGTTCACAGCTTTCAATAAGTTAGCTAGCTGCAATATCAGTTGTAATAGTGTATACTTGATTTATGTCAATTTTAAATTTCTTCAAAATAGCTAAAATACGCCTAAATTGAAACATATTCATAAAAGTTTTTATTTAATAGACCAACGGTAAATATTTTTTTAAATATTATACACTAGATTTACCGGTATGTGATTCTGTGAGTTCTATTAAACCAATAGTTTCAAGATTAATATAATATACTGAATGCTATTCCCCAGGAATACTCTGTGAAGTCGAGTTACTGTAACTAGTTTTAATTTTATAATCTTAAATTTAATTTCTTTGAATATTTCATTTTTAATCTTGGTAGATTCTTCATGTACATATTTCCTAAAATAAAAATACTATGAAAAATTTTTCCTTTGTATGATATTGATTGGAAATCTGCTGTAGATAGTACCTAAACAAAGCATTTATCAATTTTCCTATTATACCCACAGACTACCTACCATACAGTGTATGGCTTACTTACACCGTATACATACTAATTGTACATTATACAATGTATACTGACATTTAAATATTATTATGTGATTTATATTTTATTATATTTGTTAGCTACTAAAGTGTGATTTTTGACTTATTGGAATTTAACGAAATGTGTATCTGGCTAAAATAAGTGGCAAGTTTATTCAGATAATATACTATAATAGATACTGAAATAATATACCTAATATAGGTATGGTAACATTATAAAATGTATGTAGCTATATCACACCAAACTCTGCTCAGAATCGTTTGTATCAATAGAAATGATTTATTCATTTTTTATTCCTTTCAAATTTAATATATTCAACACCAAGGTATCCAACAAAAATAGTGCTTCCACTACCTACTGACGATTTTTTTTATGTAATAATAGGTAATTTTAAATAATATAAAAGTAATTATAATGAATTGATGTCACTTACTTTTACTTTACAGCCGCAGTTTTTGCATATTGAATTATTGGATTAAGATTATATGTAAAATACTTATATATTAGTGATGCTTGTAGTCGACCCATCTTGTAATAAATAGAAAAAATTAATAGTAAAAGAGTACATAAAATTAAGATAATAAAATAATTTTATTTCTTAACTCGACGTGAGAAAAAGCACAAATAGAATATTTTTTCACATCGTGTCATGTTATTCACACCACACGGATCATAATACCATCATGTTATTAATTTATAATAGACTGTAAATTCCTGGTGAATACTTTATCATGATTTTATTGATAATCTCTATGTTGTTATTCCTACAATTTATTATTTTAAAATCGTTATCGGGTTTCATATTTCACAATATAATATCTGTCATCAGAATGATAAAAGTACATCCAAATGAACAATATTATTTATTATATAAGTCATATAAATTTCATTGATAATTTACTAGGAACTCATTTAAAGACATGACAAAGTGGTACAAAATAATGTAAAAATTATTGTATAAAAAAAAGTGTCTGAATTTTAATTTTGAATATTTTCTATTAGAACCATAACCGAAAAAAAAACCAAAAGAAACTATATCACCAAATATCGGTACCGGTTTTGATTTAGGTTCTTTAAAAAATTAAATAAAAGTTCAGGTAAGGTTTCGGTGCTGAGATGTTCGAAAGGTTCGGTTCTAATACCAGTATTTTAATTTCGGTTCCAAGTCCTATTAAAAACACTGTTTGGCTCCTATGCATTTTAAGTTATTTAAATTATAGTTATCTACTAGTTAACCATGATTTAAACACAACTGTTATTAGCAGTGGGTTCATGACACACCTCCAAAGTTTCTTCTCATATTGAATAGATAAAAACAAAATTAAAATTGTCAATCTGTTAAATAATAAACTCAAATTTACAACAATAATAAAAAAAAATTTTATTTCACAAATGTGCAAAATTTACTATTTTGTGGTAATACTCAAATGTATAAATAATAAATATATGATTACAGTTAATGAAAGAAGAGAAAAAGTTAATGAATGAACTATCCAACTTACAAGAAACTGAAAATGCATTAGATTATGATATCAAAGAAGCTGAAAAAGAAAAAGAAAGATTACTTAAAGAAGAAGAGAGATATTTAAAAGAATATAATAAACATCGAAGGGATTGCATTCTCATAGATGATAAACAAAAAAGGTAATTTATTTTATATATTTAAAAAATAATTCTTGTATTCATTCTAAATTTTATAATAATGAGATAATTGAGTTTTCATTGTTTTTCTTTTTATAGTGTTGAAAGCCAAATGACTTACGCCAATACACAATTAGCCAAACTAAGAAAAACAAACGTTTTTAATGCAACTTTTCATATATGGTATCATGGTCATTTTGGCACCATTAATAAATTACGATTAGGAAGACTGCCATCTGCTCCAGTAGATTGGGCTGAAATTAATGCTGCATGGGGTCAAGTTACGTTGCTATTAGTGTCATTAGCAAGATATATAAATTTAAAATTTGAAAAATATCATCTTGTTCCATATGGAAATCATTCTTATGTTGAAGTAATTGATTTTTAGCATTCTACTGTATTATTGAAAAAAGTGTATTTAGAATTTTACTTATTCGATGTTTGGATATTTATTTGATATTAATGATTTTTAAATGAATCTAATAAAAATATAAAAGAATTAATTTTATTGTTGTAGGTTTTAGGTGGAAAAAAAACATTGCCACTGTACGGTCAAGATGGCATACGCTTTGTTTGGAATACAAAATTTGATTTAGCTATGGTAGCATTTTTAGATTGCCTCCAGCAATTTAAAGAAGAGGTTGAGAAAGATAATTCAGGATTCCATTTACCGTATAAAATGGAAAAGGGAAAAATTGAAGATTCGGCTACTGGAAACACATATAACATACGGTAATTACATTAATTTTAGTTTTATTAATATTTTTATTGAGCATTAATATTTATAATATATTTTGTTGTAGTATACAATTGAATTCTGAAGAGGATTGGACTAAAGCTCTAAAGTTTATGCTAACCAATTTGAAATGGGGATTAGGTTGGGTATCTTCCAAAATAAACAATGAAATGTAAATAAAATATATTGATGAAAAAAATGTTATTATATGTATTCGTATAAATGATTGCACAAGGTGTTCGATGTCCCGAATGCTGAGTGCTAATGGCATTATAATAGATACTAGATTGTATCCCAGAATAAAAATAACAATGCTTATTACATAATAATAAACTTAACTAATTATTTAGTCAATAAATACTGAAATATTTAATATGTAAATCATACACACAGCATAATAAATAATATATTATGTCAAATTATGATTTTTGAAGTGAATGTATTTTTATTTATAACATGTGTATGGATCAATAGTAAACAGAGTATATTTTAAGTTATATATCATTCAATGGCCAAGTATTGGATTTACTGTGACAACTGTAAGATCCAGTTTTGTTTTCTGTTTATTTATGCATACATACATAATATAGTATGAAAGTCTGTGTAAAATGTATACTTTATAACATTTTGTTGATTAAAAACCATATTAAGCCAAAAAGAATACTATTGAAAATCTTTCATGTTATCAGTTATTTCAGTATAAAAAAATGTCACAACTGAACCAGTTGTACTTAATGCAAATCTACAAAAGAAGAACATATTAATTTATTACCTATTATTAATAATGAATTATACCATAAGTACATTTTAAATGGATAAAATAAATATAATATAAGTACCTAATATAATATTATAATAAATAAATAATTATATAGATTATAGTAAATAAATATATTAAAATAACAAAAAATTTCTTCTCTTCCAACTATTTGGGGTCAGCCACCCTAGTCCTACATTTCCAATTAACTCTATCACCCTCATCTTATTAATTTACCCCCACTCTCCTTATATCACATCACCACAAATTTTTTTCAATCTTTGAATTATGTAAATATTTGTTATTTAACCTTGACATTATAATATTATAATGCTACGGAACAATTAGAAATAAAAATCCCCTCTCCCATTATTTATGTTTTATGGTTTGTTTTTTTTTTTTTTTTTTTAACTAAATACTTTTCTTTATTTTAGTACTATATACTATTATTAATATTTATACTTTTTCCTGTTAATTACTCGATGAGACGTTTTTCAGAAAATCGATGGAAATTTTCAAATTAAAATATCGCAATTAACGTATGACGAGTGAGTGAACCTTATCCGGCTTATAGTTGCCTACACCTAAAGTAGTGTCTCTACACCTAAAGTCCTAAGACGATAACAACTTAAATAATTCTAGCCAAAATTAAATAATACTACATTTAAGAGGACATCAAAAGCTCGATTTTCAAGGGGTTCTGTAGATATAATTTTAAGGATTTAAAAAAAAAAATGAAAATTCAACTATTTAAAAGTTGTATTGTGTCAGTTTATTGATATAATATATAATAGACATATAAGCACTCATTTATTTATTGCTTATTATAGGGAAATCATTAAAATATCTTATCGTTTCGCTGGCTCGTTGCTACAAAATTGGAAAATAACATTACTGTCCCATAAAAAAAAGTAGAAAATAAAATAATGTATAGCTATAAAATATTATGTATAGAAATATACGTAGGTACTTATATACAAGTAAAAGAGCAATTTTTATGACGGAAAAATAATGAAACTATTTTTAAAATGTGATTGGACGTTAAAAAAGTATTCAGAATACCTACTTGTACTTAAACCTAAAATTAAAAAAAAAATCGTGTGAATTCTATTGTATTTGAAACATAGATAGAGTTGTGTATGAATAACATTGTGTAAAAATTTCAAGTCAAAAAACACAAAAATAACTAATTTATGAATGAAAAACCACAAAATATAAAAATAACATATAAATAGCCTAAAAATGAATGAAGCTATTTGAAAATATTTTGTAGTTCAACAGTATATAGATTGGTCTGTAATTAAAATTGTATACTCTTACGACGATTATTTTTAAAGTTACAGAGAAATAATTATACGCAATATTGACAAAATCCCATTTTTAGCGATTTTTCATAATTTTTTGGTAGTTTTTCGCGTCGCGTTCAAAAACTATTTATGCGTTTTGGAAAATATGTAAATATGTATCTAGGTACTTTTTATCAATATTCAGATTGTTTTTATATAATAATAAACTAAATCTTACTTATTAATTATTATCATTCTATCGTACATATTATAAAGTCAGATTACTTTTTTTAAGGGAAACCATGGGACAAATTTAAAAAAACACTTAAAATGCATTATACGAAAAATATATAATTGAGGAATTGAGTAAATGTAATGTGAAAAATGCATCTGTACCCATGAAAATGGACTTGTATCAATTGTACCAGATGTTAATACCGGTAATTAAAGTAATAACTGATATGAAAACCATAATGAGTGCGTGTGTAGAACCGATAACAGTTAATGCGCGTCTATATAGATGTATTGGAGGATACAGGATTTCGTAAAGATTTAGATACAATTTTAAGTGAAATACAAAATATTGTTGTTGTAAATCCCGGTTCTATTAAGTAAGTAACTTATTTACAACAATTTAGTTTATCACTTCGTATTAAAATTCATTTTATGTTTTAATTTTGTTTATTCTAAATGCTTTTAAGTAATCCAATTAACATTAGGTATAATAGATTTTTTTTACTTTATACTAGTATTCTATAAATTTGTAGAATATTATAAACTACCTACATATAACATACCTATTAAAAATAAATAAGCAACATCTACTTATTTTAACAATAATTTAATAATGTATCCATTAATTCGACGTTGATTGATTGCATAGCTAATAGTCTGTATGTTTTATTGAGTACTGTAGTATACATTTTTAATTTATGATTAAAATAATCAAATTTCTAGGAACATTAAAAATTGTTTAAAAATAAATGATTCAACGCTAGTATAAGTTTTTTATAAATCAGATTTACAAAATACCCATCTTGATTATTTTTTTATTTTTAAATAAAATGTTGCATTTTTCATTTTAATTCCTAATCATTAAAATTGAATTTAAAAATATTTAAATTATAGCGACAAGATGTAATAATAATTTAAATAAATAAAAACTTAAAAATATTCAATAGAAAATGAGATTTAATTTTTTTAAAGAACCAAACTGAAACCAGAACCTAAAATATCGTTAAAGTTCCAGTCCCTGGTTAGAACCCTTAGTCGGTATCTAGTTTATTATTTGTCGGTAGGTCACTACACAATAATCGCCAAACTCCTCATCAGAGACACATGATGTTGTAATATTTTGTTACATGAGCCCCCTGCCTATTTTACAACTAAAACCCATATTTAGTAGATTGTGTAGATTTAGTAGTTGGTGTAGACAATGTTGGCTTCATTTCATATGAAAAACTCGTTGGTATTCCATCTTTTAACGATCGCTGCATCATTCAATTGAAGCCAACAACGATTTTATTGTAATGGAAGTGTATTCGCCTTGTTGAAGAAATTGCATGTTTTTACTTCAAAATATTTTATTCTAAACAAGATATGAAAAGTTTATGAAAATAAGTTTTTTTTTCTAATGGCTAGTGATTCCCCTGTGTTTGTTGTTGAACATCTCGATGTTGTCTTTATACCCTCCAATTAACACCTTTTCACCCTCAATTTAGTTCACATATAATAATATTATAAATATCCACATATACAAATTATAATCCAAAACATTTAAATTAATACAGCAAAATCAAATCTGAAATATAATTCAACTCTGCTATAATATTATCACAATTTCTAATATATTCAAATAATTAATCACAAAATTGGTTTTACAAAAATAATATTTACATCAAAATAATAATTCAAAATATTCAAATTAATTAAAATAATGTCAATATAACTACAATATAATCGATGAATAACACATCATGTTTTAATATATCTTAACAATACATAAATATATTTTATTATAATATTAATAAAATGACGTTTTCTCATAAATTAAATAACAATGTAATAAACTATTAGTATATACATATATATCATATTATAATGAATTAATTGATAACAAATAATACAATTAATATAAAATATATATATTATAATATATGAATATTTGAGTATCATGTTTGAGAATTTATGTGTTTGAAATCAGACTATGATTCACATGACAAAGAGTAAAATGATGGCAATAAACAAAAGAAATTCAAGCATTAAATAAAAAGTGCCATTCAATTGAAAAAGAAAACATTTGAATTTAAACATTATCGGCATAAGATCATAAAATATGAACAATATAAGAATTATTGAAATTGTAGGTAGTTGACTTGTATTACTACATCATTTTCATTTGTATTATTTGTAAAATGCATTTGTAAATTCTATCACCAGTTTTAGTGATAATTTACATACATTTCAGCCCTAGAAAATCAAATCTACTTCAATTGGTCAAGAACCACGCAAATCTTTTAACAATTTAAAGAATTTGAATTTTAAAACTGATAGATATCCGAAAAACAAAGAAAATCTTTTTATGCTATGTGATCCAAATATAACATATATTAGTATAACTTATCGTCAGTTAACGCAAACGGTGACATTATTTATTTCTAGAATTTTCTTCTAAAATCATTCTAAATTAATTGAAAAATACTATAACAATGAACAGATTAAATCTTTACAGGTTTAAATTATTTGAGGATTACCAGATCGCATACAATTTAAATCCTTGATTTTAATTTATACAGAATATGAAAAAATAGCAAATGCCAATAGCTCATTTCAATATCAAGTTAGCAAACATTGTTAAACAAATGAAAAATAACAAATTTGGCGTAATATCAAAATTACATAATCTCAAGCTATTGCATTTACATTTTCACTGGGAGGAGTGTTACAACAATAAAATATGATTACAAATTAATACAACTTCACTAAATAATGTTAAGTATATTAAGCCTTTAAACACAATCCAAAGATATTATGCACATGCATTAGATACAATCCCATAATATAAATTAATGTTGTTCTAGACACAGGATTCTTCAGTGGAAAATTGTTATAAATATGGCCAACATTTGTAAACAATTAACATCATTGTCCATTACAAAGTATTGCAGTAATAAAAACTACAACAGTTTGAAACTATTAATACAAAATATCATTCAAAATTCCTAAAGATTTTAACAGAGCATAAACACAGACAGTAAAAACAACATATATAGTCTGAGTCTAAATTGTCCTTATCAGAAACCAAATTATAGACACTCTCCAACCACATAGACCCAAATGAGGAACGAAAAATGGTATCTAGGCATAGATACGACTATTAGCATTCCGTAGATACCATCCTCATATATCATATGAGGAGAATACTCTGAGAATAGGAAGTACATAGTTCCGCACTTATAGGTCTTCTTCTCCTTCGCCTTCTCTCCCAACTATTTGGGGTGGGTCACCCTGGTCCTACACTTGCACTTAACTCTATCTCCCGCATCTTCTTCACTTACTCCCACCTTCTTCATATCACTCGCCATCACATCCCCTCATCTCTTTTTCGGTCTTCCTCTCCCCCTTTTACCAACAACATACATTTCCCTTACTAATCTTACTGCCTCAGTCTCTTCCTTCCTTAATACATGCTCGAGCCATCTTAATCTATTCTCTCTCATTTTGTCTACTATCGAAGCTACCTCTGATATACTCATTCTTTATTTTAACCTCTCTAGTACTGGATTGTTTTTCACTATCCTTAGCCAGCCTGTACACTTCTTTTTCCCCTTCTTTAGTTCCTAACCTCTCATACAACTCATCATATTTCTCTAATTTAAATATGACCAAATCCTACACACACAATACCTCATAATTCTTCCATCAACTTTTTTCAATATCAATCAAAAGTTTAATTCGAAGAAAATATGAAAAAAATTACAATATTACAAGATTCTCTTGGGTAAATAGTCAACAAGGGATGATACCTACGAATATATATATGGGAATCTCAGCAATCTGTAGGGATGGTTTATCCCTGCATATATGATTAGAATTCCCTGTAGAAAAAGAAGTTTTATAGCTCCACATGGTAGCACTCCTGAACTCGACCGCCAGCACAGCATTCATTAATCGGTATGGTAACAATTATTAAATAATATGAACATATCTCGGACACACCACAATCTCTCATTATTTTTCTATCAAATTTCTTCAACATCAATCAACACAGTTTAATTTGAAGAAAAGAAGAAAATAGTAGAGTTAGCGACGACTAACAATACTGAATACAAGTTGATATATAATATATATATATAATTACAGCTATCAGTACAAGATGATAACAATATAAGTCATTTTTACCAATAAAGTGATTGTCCGTAATGATATGCATTTGATTGTTAATATTCCAAATGTGGAAGTTTAAAACTTTGAAAGCCTCTATATGTAATTTTTCCTCTTCCAGTCATCTTTAAGGAAATCAAACCTAAAAGTATAGATAAATGGTTGAATAAAAATATTATTTAAATATCAAACCTAGTTAAAAAAAAAATCATTACCATTATTATCAGATAGCTGTAAGTAAATACATCATTGGTGAAAACTTAAGTATAATAAATTCTCCTGTAGTTGTCTCAAGAACATTTTCAGCATTGGTTCCAATTGATCTTTGGGGATTGTCCTGGGATCGTCGTCGGTATCGTAGCCATTGCTGGTTCTTCTTTTCTTCGAATCAAAATGTGTTGATTGATGTTTAATAAAAGAAGAATAAGATATTGTGTGTCTGGAGATTTGGTCATACTTATAACTGTTAGTGTACCTATTAGAGAATGCCGTGCCAGTGGCCAGCTCAGGGGTGCTACTATGTGGAACATTAAAACTTCCTTTTCGCAGGGAATTCTACCCATATATATTGGGAAGATATTTACGGAATGCAGAGATTCTTATTTATATGTTGGTAACATTGGTTGTCGCTGTTTCTTCTATTCTTCGAGTTAAATCGTATTCAATAATGTTGTAGTAGGTTGATAGAAGAAGAATGAGATATTGTATGTCTGGGATTTGGTCATATTTATACATGTTACTGTACCTGTAAGTGCAAAACTATGTACTTCCTGATCTCAGGGTATTCTGCTCATATAAATGAGGATGCTATCTACGGAATTTTAATAGTCCTATCTGTGCCTAGATATCATCCTTTGTATATCGTTTGGGTCTATGTGGCTGGAGGCTGACAATAATTTGATTTCTGATGGGATATGGCACTGTCCGTCTATTTGCTTGGTCAATTGTCATTAATGGTCCTGATAAGGATAGTTTAGCTTTGGTCTCGATATGTTGTTTTTACTGTCTGTATTTAAGCTCTGTTAAAATCTTGAGGAATTTCGAATGATATGTTGTATTAATAGTTTCAAACTGTTGTAGTTTTTATTAGGGCAATGCTCTATAATGGATAAATGATGTAGTTTACAAATGTTGGCCATATTTATAACAATATTCCATTAAACAATTCAGTGGCTACAACAGCATCAATGTATGTTATGGGATTTATCTTTTGTACCCGTATAATATTTTTGGTATATGTTTAAAGACTTAATATACTTTACAATATTTAATGAATATGTATTAGTTTGTAATCATAATTTATTGCTTTAACACCCTGCAAAATGAAAATGTATATTCAAAAGCTTAAAATTACGTAACTTTCATATTACGACAATTTGTTATTTTTATTCTTTCAACAATGTTTGCTAACTTTATACTGAAATTAACTTTTGGCATTTGCTATTCTTTCATATTTTGTAAAAGGTAAAATCAAAGATTTTAATTGTATGTGATCTGGTAAATTCTCAAATAATTTAAACCTGATGAGATGTAATCTGCTCATTGTTGTAGTAGATTTCAATTAACTAAGAATGATATTATTAGAAAATGCTAGACACGAATATTGTCACTGTTCGTCTTAACCGAGGATAAATATCACTAATATACGTTATATGTGGAGCACATAACATAAAAATATTTATTTGTTCTTTAGACATATAGCAGTTGTAAGAAATTCAAATTCTTTAAAATATTGAAAGATTTGCGTGGTTCTTGACCCATTGAAGTAGATTTGATTTTCTCGGGCTGAAATGTTTGTAAATTATCACTACAACTGGTGATAGAATTTACAAATGCATTTTCAAATAATATAAATGAAATAGACGTAGTAATACAAGTCGGCTACCTACATTTTTAATAATTGTTACATCGCTCATATTTTGTAATCTTAAGCGATAAGTTTTAAATTCAAATGGTTTCTTTTTCAATTGAATGCATTTTTTATTTAATGATTGAAGTTCTTTTGTTTATAACCATCTTTGTACTTTTTATCATCTGAATCAAAGTCTGAATCCAAACACGTAAGTTCTCAAACACAAATGGTTGGATCGCGATACCCAAATATTTCTTCTTTTTCTAAGTCGCATGGTGCATAATAAAGAGTGTAATTAACGATCCCCATTTTATATCATATGCGTTTCAATACTTTACAATGCTCGATGTAACCTAGAAATAAAAATACTCATTAAATTACCTGGATTTTTATGCTATACGTATATATAAGACAGAGAACATACCTTTGATAGTTGTTGTTGTTCCTATTTTCTTCATATAGTAAATCAACAGTTATGCAATAATCTGTGGGTTTTGCATTATGTAATATAATATGATCATTGATAACAGTGTTTATGTTTTTATATGTAAATCTGAAATATAATATTTTATATTGTGTATTTTATTATAAAGAATACAAATACAACGTAAAAATCTAATACAGACTTTTATTATTATTGGTCGAATTAGAATAATAATACAAAAAAAAGAAATATTACCTTATTGTATAATTTGATGTTAAATGAAATTAAAATTAAAAATAACAAATATTTAACATTTAGTATAAAAAAGAGCCAAAAAATAATTCTTAAACTACCAACATTTTTATTTACTTTATCCTCTCTAATAAATAGTAATACAAAAATTGTATTATTATTGTGTGGTTTATCAGAAAATTTTGAATTATAAATATTGAAAACTAAATCTACACATTATTTTTTATGAACATTTATCATTTTGATAGATTATATGTGAAGGGATCTTTATCAGATATCTCAAAGCATAGATTTTTTTTTTGTCTACAGAATATAATATAAATTAAATATTTATCTTTTAAGTGAAAATCAATTTTATATTTTAGAATTATTTTTAATAAAAAGAAATATAGAGAAATTAAGAGGAAGTTTTGATGATGGCTGGTATCTATTGACCTAGTTATGACGTATGATAGTGTTCTTAGAGAGATCTCCAAATAGGAAGTAACAATGAAAGCATTATCAAAGGTATAATAACAATAGCATAAAAATTTGTTTATAAAAATATTATATAGTAATTTCTATTTTAAATTAAATTTTATATTTCTCAATTCTAAATAAATTATGAAGACCAATTAATTTATAATGTTAGTGACTCAACATTGTCAAATTATTATACCATAAAATGTTTAATCGTATTTTATGCACCAATTAAAATTAATTTGTATACGAGTACATGTGTGAGTAAGATAATATTTATATTTTTAATTAATATATATGTTCTAAAATAGTATTAAATGATAGAACTAAAATAAATATTAAAATTATTATAATTACAATTATTGTTCTCTCTCGTGTGTATTAGGTTAAAAATTTGATTGCCAATCAGCTTGATGACGTCTTTTAAAATGTTCTCTAATGCATACCGTTAAACTGAGAGCAACACTTAATTTTTTCACAATATTTCTATAATTCATGTGCTAAGGATCATCATAAAAACCTAAAAACAAAATTATATTAGTAGTGTAAATAAAATACGAGTATAATGGTTAAAATGCTAGTGTAAATATTGTTTTAACAATTATATGTAAACACCAATCAAACACTTCTTAGTAATAGTATAATAGAAATATAATCTTAGTAATCGATTTTAACACTAACTAAAATTTTAGTTAATTAAAAATATTTAAAATGATATTCCACATTGGTTTGTGATATATCAATATACAATATCTTATCAAAAACAATGGCATGTAAAGGTTAAAATTAAAATTTAAATACCTATAAACAATGAAATTCAAAAGAATCTCATATAAATTATTCAAAATATTTCCTAAGAAAGAATTTTTATCATGTAAAAGTGAACCAGCTATTATAGTATTGTGTATTAATTCTTAAATATAAATAAAAGTACTTAATAAAAAAAAAAATGAATAAAAATGATTTAAATTAATTAGATATGTATATGTATATGTCTTTATTATAATAAAGAAAAGGCACAAATACAATTTGTGAGAATGGATAAAATTGAAAATTGAAAATTATATCCTCCATATCAAGTCCAAAAGAGGTTATTTTAATTAAATCAAGTATAAACATAAACATATATAATAAAAGAAAATGTGCATAGATTATTCGAAAAAATATTTTAGGTAATAACCGTTTCGACCATTAGTCTTTATTAGGTAATTATATATTTATAAGAGTACTGAACTTATTGAGTTAATTTATTTTTGAATTTAAAGTATAAATTAAATAGCTATAGCACATTATGTAAGTCATTTTAATTTTAATCGTTATTAAAAATCAATAAATATCAAATAACGTTTTTTGTTTAAAATATGTAAAAAATAGTTGGTCGGTCAACAACAAAATAGCTTATTTACGTAGTTCCAGTGAGAATGTTTTCTACCTCATAAATATTTGATTATAATGAACTCAAATATCAGTAAAATATTCAGATTTATCTAATTCAATATCATAAATATTGTAAAAAAATATATTTTTAGAATTTTAAACTTGTATTTATCATTTATGTACTTTTTACAGCTTATTACCTATAATAAAAAAAATTAAGTATTATAAATTTGTTTTTATTACAATTTAAATGATTAAAATAAATATAATGTCGTAAAAAAATAGTTGGCAACCTTACATTATATTTTTCATTTAAGATTTTGAATTTACATACCTACCTGCCTTAGTTGCTATTTTCTGCAGTTTGGTTTTAAATGTTTGACCGAAATTTTACTTTTATAATAATGTTTGTATCAACATCCCAGATATTGTTGTAAATATTTATTGTAAAAAGTGTTTTTATAGAAATTACCTAATTATAGGCCGATACTATGGGGAGAAATTCACAAAAATAAATTGAAATAAAACTGTTTAAAACTAAGTTTATGACCTTTTTTTTTTTTTGCTTTTACTCATAAACTGTACTTGTCATTGAGAACCTCTGTTCGCTTCTAAAGTTATTATAAACAACTACTTGGGATTGTTATTAATTATTTAAAACATAACTCACACTTTATGTTAAAAATTACAAAAGTTTCTTTTTCAATATTGTTTTTATATATTTCATTTGTATTAATGGAAGACGAATAGCTTGTATCATTTCTGGCATCAATTTTGAACGATTTTTTATATCAATTTTGGTCATAAAATTGTAGCTTCATAAACCTGAAAAATATTATTCAATAGTATAAACATGATAGAAAATTAGAAAAAACTAAATATATTGACAACAATTGTAATTTATATATATATACTAGTTGTCCCACAATGTTTTGATATTGCTAAATAATATATTTAAAAATATTATAGTATTTGTCCGTGAAAATAATTTTAAGTTAAAAACCCTCCAAATTTAATCTTTTACCATGCACTTACCAGGCAAAGCCGGTCAGTGAATCTAGTGTTCTTATATATTTATGAATTATAATAATAGGATCTTGAGTTTTTTTAATATAAGTTATATCTACTTAACGTGCATTTTATTTTATTTTTCTATACCTATTTTATATTTAATTTAGTACAAAATGAAAACTTAATATAATTTGTTCAAATTAAAACCATGAATTTAGTTAAGGATAATCTACTGATAAAACAGTGGTACAGAGTAGTTACATTTTCATCGTATAGGAAAAATGAAGGGCCTCAAAATAATTCCTCTATTATTGCCGCTTTGATCTTGAGTAGATGTAATTTTTCCATTAGTTTTATAAATAAACTTACAACAACTGTATATTACAAGTGATTTTTTTTGACAAAAATATTATACATTTATAAATATGAAATACACATACATATATAATATACATACATACAATGTATATAATATATATATATATTTATATATATATTATATATATGAATGGGAGGTATTAAGAGAACAATTTATTGATTTTGTGATTACTTACTGATGTGTTATTTCTAACATGGGCACTACAATTTTGTCACCAAAATGGAGTCGTATAAGCCTTGTTTCACTTGAATCAAAGGTGGTAAATATTCTTAGGGCACACGACAGAATATGGTACTAAAAAAGTAATGTTATATGTCACAAATTTACATACAAATGAATATAAAATAGTTATTACCATGGTGATTCAATTCTGTAATTATTCCAAAGGAAACAAATCACAAAGAAACCAAGTTACAAAACGATTGTCAATAATACTATACAATCAATTTACAGATTTACACGTCAATTGATAAGTTATGTTTTATGGTTTGTAAATTAATTATCTGTGATTTTTATTTATGTTCCTTGGTCTACTCGATCTCACTACCCTGACCCTTAATACAACACGTACCTCATTGCAACTACTTGTAATTATTTTAGTGGTTTTTTTTTTTTTATGCTTTTTATTTGATGATATAATAATAACATAGGTACCAACATTTATTAATAATTTCTGAGTGAAATGTTTGTAATTCAACAATAGGTATAATTAGAGCTGGGCGATAATTTTTTTTTTAGCTTTGAGCCGATTGTTTTGGATCCTTCGATTATAATCGATTAATCGTCACGTTACGTCGATTATTGATGTATCGATACATCGATTAATCGAATAATCGATATATCGATTAATCGATTTATCAAATCATCGATTAATCTACTCGATTAAATCATTATCAAATTATAATCATTAAAATTGATTATAATTTGATCATTATAAAAACAAATATCTAATAAATTAATTAACTGAGTTTTTAATAATGTCTGAGTTCATTCTAATATGTATTCGCATGGAAGAAATCCGTGCCCCCTCCATTCGTTATGGCTTGATATATTCTCGCGCCTTCGTCTTATCACCCCCAACTCTCGACATCGGCCTTGCAATTTTTGCTGACGTTTATTCACGCCATATACATCAGATTCGTGTTCCCCGAACTTTTTGACTCTGGACTGACCATTTCTTTGTGCTTAAATCGGGACCGTCCGACTTAAATACATATTACACGTATATATACGCGTGTGCGTACCTATATAATATAACTTAGTAAAAATATTCTGTTTAATAAATATAACAAAAATGGCTATTAGAGCCTTAAAAGTATAAAATTGTGAAAAGTGGTATTCTTGTGATGGTGGTGCGGGATGGTGTAATTAAAACGAGGCGGCTCATCGCCGAAGCCATAAACCACCCGCTAAATACAATTTAGGTCGCAACAGTAGGTACATAGGTATATAGGTAATACTAGGTATATAGGTAGTAAGTACTAGGTGTGTGTATATGTGTATATTTTTATGTATATAAATTATAAACAATATT
>JAIPRL010006737.1:0-26111 GCA_025469235.1 Pemphigus obesinymphae
TTTTTTGGACGCACCAGGTGGAACTGGAAAAACGTTTCTCATCTCACTAATACTTGCGCGCATTCGATCACAAAATCGAATTGCGTTAGCAATTGCTTCATCAGGTATTGCAGCCACTTTGCTTGATGGCGGACGGACTGCACATTCAGCGCTCAAGTTGCCGTTGAACATTCACACAAATCCAGATGCAGAGTGCAACATAAAAAAGCATTCCGGTATAGCTAAAGTTTTGAAAAAATGCAAAATTATTATCTGGGATGAATGCACTCTGGCCCACAAGCATTCACTTGAAGCTCTCGATAGACTGATGAAAGATCTAAATAATAACACCAGGCTTTTCGGCGGTACTTTACTGCTGTTGTCCGGTGATTTAGGATAGACATTGCCGGTCATTACACGCACTACATATGCGGATGAAATTAACGCGTGTATAAAACAATCTTATCTATGGCGAAATGTAAATAAATTACGTCTTAACACAAATATGCGTATTCAACTGCAAAACGATCCAATGAGACTATCATTCTCTGAGCAATTGCTGAACATTGGAAACGGAACAATCCCGTTGCACGGAGACACACAATGCATCAAATTGCCTGACAATTTCTGCAACATGGTAAATACGAAAGATGCTTTGATTGAAAGCATATTTCCAGATATACAAGCTAATTATTTTAAACATGCGTGGCTTCGTAGACGAGCTATTTTAGCTGCAAAAAATATCAATGTTGACAATATTAACATAAAAATCCAACAGTCATTGCTCGGCAATGAGATATTGTTCAAATCTATCGACACTGTTACCGATCCGGACGAAACATTCAACTATTCTGTAGAATTTTTTAATTCGCTGGATTTACCAGGAATGCGACTACATAACTTGCGATTCAAAATTGGCTCACCTATTATTTTGCTTCGGAATTTAAATGCACCTAAGCTATGCAACGGTACAAGATTAGTCATAAAAACAATTATGGGCAATGTTCTCGAAGTTACAATTTTGAACGGCAAATTTGAAGGTGAAGTTGTTCTCCTGCCACGAATCCCAATGATCCCTTCAGACTCACCTATTCTATTCAGACGTCTGCAATTTCCAATTCGCTTGGAATTTGACATGATTATTAATAAGTCACAAGGTCAAACAATGTCGGTTTGTGGGTTGGATCTATAAAATACGGTTTTTTCACATGGCCATATACATGTGGCGTGTTCTCGCGTTGGAAAACCGTCAAGTTTATTCATATATACTCCTCAGGAAAAAATTGAGGTCATTTCGTAATAAAAAATAATGATATTATTATATTATTTGTCTTTAATTTCATACTTTGTTTAATATCCTAATCGCTTGAAATATCATGCAGGACAACGTCTGCCGGGTCCGCTAGTAGGTATATATATTTAAATAATTTAATTATAATTTATTGCCTTAATTATTTTGAAAATTTTAATTTTTTAAAAGTTCATTTTCGCATTTGAAAAATAATATGTGGTAGAGCGAAAATCATATAGTGCAATAGAATTTACCGTTCAGCTGCAGCGGGAAAATAGAGCATGCTACGGTTTTTGCATACTGGCGATTTTACGTTTACGTAACGACGCACGCACGATTTTCTCGTTACCGCCGATTTCCCGTCCCATTCCCGTCCCGTTCCCGTCCCGCTACCGCTACCGCTACAGTGTGTGTGGACCTTTATCAATTTTTCATCATTTTGGTTGCGTTAACAAAATTATTATTGTGGATGCTGCATTTCAGTAATACTAACACAGCTGTTTTGTTAAATACCGTAAAATATTTTTTCCACGAGACAGAAACCGGTTTTCGAAATAATAATATTTAGAATTATTAAAAAAGGGCTCTTTGACTTATATAATACCCTGTTACAATCTTTAAATAACCAATTAAAATAAAATAAATTAATATAGTTTATACATTGGTTACCATAATAATTATTTATTTGTTATTTTTTAATTTAAAACAATTGTATACAAATGTTATATAAGAATATTAAAATTATTTATAAAAACCTAGACAAAATAAATCATTTTGCCCATTTTAACACGAACATTTTAATATTCTTACAGACTAAAAAAACGAGAATTTTCGAGCATATTTACAGAATAAAATTAATAATTTTCTATTTTGTAAATTGAGATCAGAAATGAAAAACAAAATTTATGTAGATTTATTCATAAATATTACTACTTAAAATATGAGAAAGGGCCAATAAATAAGAAAACATGTAACACTAATTTTACAATTTATTTTTCGAAAATTATAAAAACTAGAAATTGATAGGGTTTTAGTAGAAATAAGATAGTTAAAATATTTATATGGCATTGTGTTCTTTAGACTCTAAAGGAAGTGTAATGTGATGTAATGAAATGTGATGTAATAATTTTTAATTTTTAATGATAGAAATCGTGTAAGCAGTACGCAGATTTAGTATCTAGTCTGTAGGTACCTACCTAATATATACCTATATAATAATAATAATCATTATTTTTCTAAAACTTCAAATTATAAAAATAATATTAGATTATTATATTATAGAGGAATAATAAATAGAACCATAATTTTACAGTCCATTGAATATAATACTTTTTGCTAGTATATTATTATATTTTGGATCTTGTTTTGCACGAAATATCGAGTATCTACTATCTGTTTAAAACTTTTGAAAATTGTAAAGTGTAAAAACCGATATTTCTATCGATTTAGTGAAACGAATTGTTCAAATAATTGTATGGCGTCATGTACAATAAATTATATTAAAGTTGCCTAAAGTCTAAAATATGAGATTGAAATTGTAAGACCTGTATACTGTGGATTCTGTATGTAATATGTTGGTAAATAATATGCACTACGTAATTTTTTGAAATTTTGGTATTATAAAAGATTATGTGAAGTGATATTTTATGTCAGTTTGTTTTGTAGCTGCAGCTAGAGAACGTAGATAACTATATATTAATTAATAATAACTACTTTATTTCCAGTAAAACCATGGGTCTTTCCAAATTTAAAGTAATATTGATGTCTGTGATCGTTTTCCTTAATATATTCATTACAGGTAAATATACATTATACTACATATCTGATTATATAATAAAATATTAACATTAATTTAATTTATGTGATTCTGTATTCTCAAAATGAAAAGGTTCCAAATCAATTTTTTTGAAAGACTACTTTTTATATATATATATATAGAACGATTATTAAAAAATTAATTGCGACTATTTTTTGATCTTGGAATATTCTTTAATCTGACTGTTCTAAACTGATATAATGAGCATGAAAAAGTTCTAGCTTATCCACAATTGTTGTTTGGAACCTATTCATTCTGTGTAATATTTGAGAATGAATAAGGATTACCCATTTTACATATTTTGTTTATTTAAAATGAAATTGTTTTTCACGTATATCCTATTCATTATTAACATCATATTATAATATTTTGTTTATTACAATTGAGATATAGATACATAGAATTTTATTTTGTTAAGTAGGTCCTGATGGACTTTAAAAATAATGATGAATCGTTGCATTTATCATTGTTTTAAATTTCAACATATTCACCAAAAGTATCTTATCTACTGAGTAAAGTACAACTTTTTCGATGTATATATGTATATATGTTGCACCCAAAGATCGATCACCAAAATATTATTTTATTTATCAGTCTGGTTATTTTAAAATGAGCAAAACGGGGTATTGATATAGTTAATAAAGAATACGTAAAATATGTATGCCTATTTGTTTTATTGTACTTATTAGTATTATAGGTAATACTAAACTCATTGAAATACAGCCGGTAAGTAGGGGTGTAAGCACTTCACTCATTGGGTAGTATATGCTTTAAGTGGATATATTGAGTTTGGAAGCATTGATAAATCATTTTTTGATAAAACGATTCTGAGCGATGCTTCGGTGAGCATATCGTGTGAGTATTACCGTCGGCAATAACTAAAATGAACTCTTTTATGACGAAAAACTTAAAAAAAATGTTGATTTTAATTTTGTACATAAATAAGTTTTTGCTGAAAATTTCAAGTTTATAGACCCATTTTTTTCTCGAAAATATTTTCATACCGAATAATACGAATGTATATGAGTATTAAATTAATTTGTGCGTACTGATTTTTGAGATTTTTTGAGTGTAGTTACAATGACGTATGTTTTTTAAATATTTCATAAAAATTTCAGGTATTAAAACTGGATTTTTTAACCATTTTATGACGGAAAAACTTAAAAATTGAAAATTGCTATAAGTAGCCCAAAATTGGGGGGAAAAATGTTTTTGTTGCTTTTTCTTACGTGTTTATTGACAAAATAAAAAAAAAATAAAATAAAAAATGACCTCTCTAAAGTATCAACTAGATGCAATTTGCTACTGGACAATGGTTTTGCATGGAACAATCGGAGCACTATTTTTAATAGAATTTTTGAGCTCGCCAACCACCAGCTCGTCGCAACCCCCCCCCCCCCCTAAGGACTAAGCGTTGACCGAAAGATAACTCATGAATTATTACTTTTAGGTAAAAAGTGTAAGAACAATTTTTTTAGACAATTACTTGATCTACAAATTTTGTCTAAGCTGTTTTTACGAAAACACTTAAATTTTAAGAGATAAATTTTTGTGACCTTTGATCTTGAATAAAAAGATTAGCAGCAATAGGATCGATGGGGACTTTTGAAATTTTATTTTTGATGAGGTACTTAAGGTATGTACCAATTTTCAGCTCTATTCGGATTATTCCGAAGTTTGCATGTTTTTTTGTCTATTTTGACCGGACTAATATATAATCGAAAGATGACAACATTTTGGAGGGAATGTTATATCCTTTTTATTAAATAATGCCTATAAAAAAATAAAGCCATTTAAAAACATAAAAAAAAAAAATCGATTTTTGAATGTTTAATTGTATGCCAAATATTTAGTTTATTGAAAAAACGATATGACATTCCTTTCAATATGTTGTCAACTTTCGATTTTAAAATATAAATATTTGCAGAGCACTCGTAATTTTGCGTAGGCATATTTTTTTAAACAAATATCGTAATTACACAACAATAAAAATGGTATTGACACAAGACTATTTTTAAATTAATTTAAAATGTATTTGAATATATTAAAATTATTGGATTTTAATTTTTCATAAAATTTAAAAAAAATTGCTTATACAAAACACCTTAAAAATTGGGTGCATGACGTCCTCTTATTGACTTATTTAACGAAATATATTATATTTATAAGCCGGTAATTATCCGTGTCGGTCGATTGTCTAGTTGGCCTCCTGATATTTTGCTGACCTACATTTCCCCTGACTACTACATATGTAGTATGTGTAATCTATATTTATACTTATAATAAAATAATTTATTTATATATAAAGATCTGCCATACACTGAACCAAATATATCTGTGATTTCAATAAAAATATAGATTAATTTAATAATATGGTTGTTAATAGACGTCCAATGAAATATTTGTTGATTTAGAAATAAAATATTTGTTTATTTTACAGTAAAATGACAAAATATACATTAATTTAACAAAATATTTTTTCAATGTCTTGGATAAAATTGTTCAATTGAATACAAATTTATTTGAATTAAATATTTTGCTAATTCAATTATAAATATTTTGTGTTTATTTCTTTTTTTCTTCGTAGAACAAACGCCCATTTGTTAATCAAAATAGTCAATTTAACAGAATATTTTTTCAATTTAATAACATATTTTATTAGAATAATAAAATCTGTATTAATTTTACAAATTATTTTTATTAAATTATAACTTATATATTTTGTGAAATTTACAAAATTAATTTGTTATTATAAACACATTTTTTATTAATTTAACAATACATACATTAAAATAAAAAATTTTATAGTATTTCAACAAATACTAGTTTGTTAAAATTTGATTATTGCATATTGTTAATTCTACCAATGATATTTGGTTCAGTGTATAATCAACTATAATTAAAAAATAATTAGAATACACTGCGTACCATAGAATTGATATAATTGCTAAAATAACTAGATATTGATTTGTAAATTGCTTATAATACTATTTTTCTGTTTTATTAAATGTATTTTAAATTTGACTTTGAAATTTCAATGTACTGTGTTTTTGTTTTGTATACACTATATATTATAAATAAATAATTGCCTTAAAATATATTTTCACACAAAATACTAAAGTATTTATATTTTGTAACTATAATAAAGCGAATGGTGGACAGGTGTGTGAAAGTAAGCATGGTTTTGTACGAATATTGTATTTAATTGTATTATTATTCATTAACTTAATAACTTATTGTTATTCGTCACTTTATGCCAATAATTAACCATACTCTAATCACATTAAGAATATGAATAGTCATTGATACAATTGAATTATTTATCAATTATCGGAATTAATTATCTGATGTTTATTACATAGGTACCTATCGAAATTAGATTTAATACATTTATCAATGTTTACCAAATATATTAAATTCTAATTTACCTTGTATTATTTGAACCAATAGATAATGTAAAGGAATATTTTGGTAAGTAAAAAAACTGTGTAAAACAGTAAGTATAAACAGTTCATTTTTTATGGGTAAACATCTAACCAGTTTTTGAATTAATCAGGATTTGATATTAAATAAAAAAAATTTGAGTGACGTATTTTGTAATAATAGTTGTAAATAATAATAATAATAATAATAATAATAATAATAATAATAATAATAATAATAATAGTAAATAGATAAATATACTTATTGTGTTAGGTTTATTTTTTTTAAAATTTGATTATCTGTGTTATATTTATAATCGCATATTAATATTTTGTCCGAGAAGAGAACGATTCAAACAATAATTAATTTTTTGAAATATCTCGAGCTTAACGTATTTTATAATAATTAATAGTACTTTTATTTTTTATTAAAAAAAGCAGGCAATGTAAAACGAAGAATTATTATAAAATATACTATATATGTTTCACCAATGAATCAGGTCCATCCCCAGATCGGGATATCTCCCCCACCAATTCAGGAAATTAAGCCGAAAAGAGTAAATCCAGTCAGCACGTAATTGGGAAATTGAATGCCGGGTTCCAACAGAGACGAAAAAATTCAAACAAAACAGAAACGCTGTATTTTTCAACAATATCAAAATATTTGAACAACAATTGTGTTTTTGCTGACAAATTATTGTAGTTTTTAAGAATAAAGTTGTGTCCCGAACTGTGTCGGTAAACATCAAACGGTTTTGGTTTTTGTTGTTTTGTGTGTGAACAATGTTTTATAGATATCCAACAGGTAATAGGATTTCGGAATTTCGTGAGTAGAGTGATAAGTTGATAAGTAAAAACGTAAATATGTTGTTTGTTGTTATTATTTAGTACCTGCAATTGTTATTGACTTGTTGTTCAGTGCCAAAAATTGTAGTTATTGATAAACGTTCAGTAATACACATATCGAATTAATATTTTCTTTTTTAATTTCTGGATCATTCAGACATATTAAGTTACAAATATTTGTATGCATTATTATACTAAATATTTAAATTATTTAGAAAATACAAATTTAGGATGTAACTACTATATATTATTGTAAGAATGTATTTTATTTTTAATAAAAACAGTAACACGGCGCAATTATAGGCAATTTAGATACATTGATGTCATGGGGATGCATTTCGCGAGAAATACGAATTTAATCGGTTTGTTCATTATAATAATAATAATAATAAAAATAATCAATTAAATTCGAATACTTTTTAAATATTATATACGTGTTTATTTGTTTATGGTCAAAGGGTATTATTATAAATTTAGATTTCTGGCTGGGGCATCTGATAAAAACCCACGAAAATACGTAGGCCAATAAATTATTATTGTTGGTATCTAATACTGTGACACACGTATGACTGTATTAATATTACGCTTTTCCACTCTTACTAAACAATACGTGAAAATTCAAATCGTAGTTATATTATCAGAAAAACATAGTTGCTAACACATTTGGCGGTCACTTTTTATTGTCCCAAATATAGTCCGATTGGTTCACATATTTGATCAGATATGGTTTATCTGATAACGAAAAAAAGTTGTAATATCTATATAATATGCGGTCTATAATAATAATTATGGCTAGGTAAGTAAGAATAGGTACCTACATAATTTTTTTTTTCAGTTTACAGTAAGTTTTTTATGATTTTTGAATTTCATAATCCATGATGTACTATTAAAATTGTATATTATATTTTAATATTCTTCCTACATATTCGACTCTCTAATATTTGGAATTTATTCTATCCTACGGAATTTAGCATACCTAGCATTTTTTCGGCAGAGTAAATAATACTATAATAATATTATTATCTTAAAGCTGTCGGATCTCTCCATATTTTTTATGGTTTTAGATCAATAAGCGGAAGATTAGTTTAAATACTTCTCGATATCCGAATATTGTTTTAAATATATGTATGTATGAATTTTATCAACTATTTTCTAGGTTATGTAGGAAATATTGTTTTGTATTTTAATACAATTAGCTTAAAATCAATATTATTAAAAAAAAAAGATATTTAAAATAAGAAAACAATTTTCCTACTTAACATAGTAAAACGGGTAATGAATACAAATCTTTCGACAAAAGTACGGAAAAAAATATTTCTCTTTTAGCAGTTTCCATTATTAAATTAGTGGATTAAGGAGGGAAATTTAGGGAGCATTTAAAAATTTTGATAGTTTTTAGTGATTATAGCTCTCGCACAATATCGTTTATTTATGTATAATGCATTGATATCCCATATATTATTATAATTAATTGCCAATATTCCCAATTTTTTGTTGCAAAAGACTTAACCTATATCACTGACGACTGCCAGTATGCGACCACCGTATACGATGCTGTTTTCTATTTTTATTAACAACGATTGTACCGAATATTATATTATTTAATTCACTTATTGTGGTATGCGACAGTGGGGGCAGCGACAGTGACCGACGACGTATGGTTTTATTTGTTTTTCATTATATTAAGTTTAGAGAAAAGTTTATTTATAACTAATTCGACTATAAAATAGGGAGTTTCCAGTATTTTGAAAGTGTCAATTATTGTTTTACGTCAAGATTTCCGTGTCGGGGGAATCCTATACTATATGTACTATATATATAATATAACCTTAGCTAACCATATATATTTTAATTTATGGTATTTGAATAAATTATTTATGACAAACATTTAATTATAGTTGGTTTTCGATAGGAGGAAACCTATACATGATAGATGATTATGTCGATTATGGATTCCGAAATTTCAGTAAGTAAAATTAATGAGCAGTAAATGTATACTTAATTATAATTTTGTATATAGATGGTTAACTTAATATTAAAATATTATTTTTAATTTATTCATTGATATTGATTTTTGAGAATATTAAAATATAATGTTTGTATATTATAATTATTATTTATTAGTTAAAAACGTAATCTTATATATAACATACTAACTCCGAATATCGTTTTTTCATTAAAAAGATATTATTCTTTATTATTTAATTCGGACCGTTTAAGTGTATTTATTTTTCTTTATCATTTTCAAGCAATTCTTTGGTTGTTTTGAGAGTTTAATGGGTTGCTTTCCTTTGCATTTTCGTCTTTTCACCGAGTTTCCCAGCTTACCGACTTTCCATTATCATTTGACGTTTTCCTTTGCGTCATCTTATTATCGTTCCGAACTTCTGAAATCGGCTTTAGTGACCTTTCTCTACGTTTTTCAATGCCGTGGACGGCGGATTTTTAGTTCCCCTGGACCTTTTAACGTCCAACTGAACATTTTTTTGTCTACTGATCATCCCCATCCGACCAGACGTTCGTTCCGATTTTGTAGGTTTATAATAATATGTCGATATATGCCATCGTCTGTTATCTGAAAAGTTTAAATACCAAAAATGTCGACCACTTTATATTATAGATTATGCAGCATAGTGGGAGCGGAAATTATTGATTAAACGAACTTTCGATAAGGGTATAATGCCGGTTTGAAAATCCTATATCCGATATCCAAAATCATAAAATATTTTCTTATCATTATAACTTTTATTATTTAATATTTGTTATCATTTTTAACTACTTGATATTTGCAATTCCCTTCTCAGTTTAAATCTTAACTTAATTTTTGAAAAACATTTCTAAACGTTATCGTAACTTTTTCTATATAAACATAACAAGAAGGGTGCTAAATGCTATAGAATTCATGATGTGCAGAATAAAATTATTCACTTCTGGCTGATGTCTACATGCACTATATTTTTCCCTAATCCGTATCATTTTTGAATACGAAATGGTTGTTTGGTATCTCTATTTGCCAAAATACTAGTTACGTATGAACGGGTCCAAAAACGATTTTTAGCATAATATGTACTCCTATGAATACATGCACCACATGACAACTCAATTAGCAGCACAACTATTAATATTCGAACTCTTTCGTCTAGTCGAATGGAGTCCGACCAATAATTTATCTTTTCTATCCTAATTAGTATCCTAGATGCTCCCGACTTGCTCTCCACTGTATATTTCCGTATTCTCTCACATTCCACAAGTAACTATTCCCTATTTCATGTTTTTTTCCATTCCATCTCTTACGACTATAATCAAGCTATACAAAGTATGTTCCGCCGATTGAATGGTTAGGTTGTGGTCTATAATATCTTGAATACAATTTCAGTTGTCACTAATTTACCATATAATATATACATACATTGTAATTAACTTACGTTATTGCCCACTTGAGCGTTTGAAAATATATAAATAAGTGAATAAATACTGAATTTATCAAATAGAACTAAAGCATTCATAATATTAATTATATTGTGGTATTTATTTTTTTGTAGAACAGGAAAGGGTTACTGCAGTTAGTAAGTTATTTTGTGTAATAGTAAAATATGAACTGTATAAAAATCGATTTTTATTAAAAACACCGTTTAATTTTGTATTTTCCTATTGGTTTTATAATTTATTATTACAAAAATTGAAAATATATCTATGAGTTTATTTTTTATTTTTTGTTCATTGTGAAAATTAAATCTAATTTAGTTATTTACAGGTTATACTTAAAAATTACTTTAAGATATAAATTATTAATTCCTCTTTCTAGTGTTAATAAATAGCTGAATAATTTATTATTCCGCAAATCATTAATTGATAGTAAATAAACGATTCAATATAATATTATTTAATTGATTTCTTTAGTAAATAATCATAACGTTGAATACATAATTGTAGATTGGAACAGATAAATTTACCTAATATTAAAATTAAATATTGAAAATGATTTAATGTGATGTAAATTACTTAAAAAATATTTTTTTTTTTTAAGGTTTTGGAGAAGAATATTATTTTCATTTCAAATACTATCTTATAGGAGGTACCTACATATTATTTTTATGAATATAATAGCAAATATATATTTTATTAAAGTAGCGTGTCTCATTACCTATAATACTCATACATTTTAGGTACCTATATAAAGAAATTTTAATTGAATTTTTTATTATTAACAGTTTTACATATTTTTATTTCCCAAACTCCAATGTGCTATCATATATTAGGATAGTCGAAGATGGTTCTTGATAGTTACGACTAGTATATCTACCAAATTATTGGACGGGTTTTGTAATTATGGCCAGATTGCACTAGAAACCAGATGCCACTAGGGTGAAAATTCTTGTTTACTACCTAATTTGTTACCTGTAAGTCAAACCGGTGGCGAAATACGCATTTCGACCACTCGACCACAGTCTACTCTCATTTTAATTGTATTTATACATTATATTCATATAACAAACCTTATATGTTATGTGTTATACAAGTAAAACTTTTATATGTGCTCATGGGTCCCCACACAAACTTATGAAGTAGTTCCCATTATTCTTTTCGAATAAATGAAATAATATAATTAGGTACTGTATTAATATCTACTTGTTGGTTTTTTAATATTTTCACATATTTAAGTATTCGTTCCAATTGAAAATTACACTACGTTCATTGTTTTTATACTTCATCAAGTGTAAAAAAATCATTTACATTTCGAGTGATAAATTACTTCTCAAGGAAAGATAGATACAGCATTAATATGATGCATTTTTATGACATCAAAACACGTTTTCGTGTATTACTATAGACGAACATAGACATTTTTTAGTTAAAATAATGTTTTTTAAATTTGAAAATTTGGAAATTTCATATTTTTCAATCACAAATTTTAGATGTTTAAATATACTTGAAAACTCTATGCTCCACTTTAGTTTAGGTTTTTCTTTTTATTTAGTCTAATTATTTATCTTTTGTATTAATTTTTGATCAAACTGAAATCAGATTACCACAAATAGTTTTTGAACAAATGTCGTGATTACAGAACAATAATAAGTGTTACAGATATTAAGTTTACAGATATTCAGTTTACTATCTGAAGTCATTGAGTACACACATATGTTCGTTGTTCCGCTCTCTTATCGCGTCTTGTTATTTCAGTAATAATTATACTTATAATCGCGCTCCCATAATTTATAATGGCTTCGTGTGCTATCTGTTCATTTACTTTAAAACGTGGTCAAACCGATTGCATTACTTGGGCTATGTGTAATAGTCTATTCCATTTAAAATGTGTTCCACTTAAGCAAGAAGATGTTGATCGTTTGAAAGACGGTAAAAAAATTTGGTCTTGTAAGAGTTGCCTAGGAAAACAAGCTTCGCCATCCTTGGCTTCTACAAACTCAGCAAATATTAATTTAATTCTTAGTAAAATTGAATCACTCTCTTCTGGACAATCTAAACTTATTAACTTTGTTAACAAACAGAATGAAAAACTAGAATCTTTTGAAAACAAATTATCTGAATTATCTTTGCAAATTACTTCTATCAAAGAAGAAAATAATCTACTCAGAAATAATTTAAATACTCTAACGAAGCGGCTCGAGATTCTGGAAATAAATCGATCTACTTTTAATGAAGATTCTTTTTCCGATTTTATTGATCGCCAGGCCCGTTCTAAAAACATAATTTTATTCAATGTATCTGAAGTACTGGAAGTACCAGACAATAATAATAAATCCGATACGTCAACGGTAAATCTTATTCTTAAAAGTCTTAATGCCGACATCAAACCAGTAACAGTCCGCAGGCTTGGAAAATCAAACGGAAAAACTCGTCCATTAAAAGTCACACTAAATAATACTTCAGAGGTTTTTAAGATTCTAGGTTTATCTCGTCATTTAAAATCTAACCATACTTTCAATGAAGTAAGAATCACTAGCGACAAAACTCTAAAACAACGTGAATATTTTAAAAACTTACGTACAGAATTAAGCACCCGACGATCGAATGGTGAGTTTAACCTATCAATAAAATATCACAAAGGCGTTCCATCTATTGTCTCCTCTACCGATCAAAAAAACTAATAATGACCGCTGGCTTACAATTATATTATCAAAATGTTAGAAGTCTCATGTCAAAACTTAACATTCTTATACATCGATTAAATGCATCTTCTTTTGATGTTATTGCTCTATCTGAAACATGGCTTTCCCCTTCAATATCTAATTCTGAACTGAGTTTTTACAATTATATAATTTATCGTTGTGACAGATCACCTCTTAGTAGTATTAATAGTCGTGGTGGAGGTGTTATCATCGCTGTTAAATCTCATATAAAAAGTAAAATTCTAAATGTCAATGTTAATAGTGTTGAACACGTTTTTGTTCAACTAAATTTAGGTCCTAATGTTTTTATACTTTATTGTGTCTATATTCCACCTGTTTCGCCCATAATTTATTATGAGAATTATTTTTTGGCATTAAATGAATTATGTCTATCCAATCCTGAAGCTAACTTTATTCTTCTAGGTGATTTTAACCTGCCTTCACTAGACTGGTCTCTCTATTCCCTTCCCCACAACTGCCATTCACAAATAGACACTTATTTTACTAGTATGCTATCGGAATTTAATTTGTTTCAATTTAATTTAATACGTAATCATAATAATGTTATCTTAGACTTAGCCTTATCCAATGTTCATATTGTTATCTCTAAAGACCCCGATCCACTATTACCAATCGATAAGCACCACCCAGCATTGAATGTATTATTAAATTATAATCAGTTCAGCATTTTACCTGTGAATGATTTTATTTATGACTTCGTAAACTGTGATTACAACGAAATTGTAAAATTTATCGGTAATTCTCTATCTACTACCGATTTTAACTCATATGATAATGTAAATGACCATGTCGATAAATTTTACTCTATCTTATACGATGCAATTAATATTTTTGTCACCCGAAAACGAATTTATAATAATCATTTCCCCACTTGGTTTTCTACTGCATTGAAGCTTTTGATTAAAGAGAAAAAAATTGCCCATCTTACTTATAAAAAATATAATAATATCACTGATTACTTACATTTTTCACACCTGAGGGCTAAATGCAAAAAACTTTCTAAAATTGATTACAATAATTATATAAATAAAGTTCAATCCTCAGTCAAACGAAATCCAAAATATTTTTGGAAATTTATTAATAATCGAAAAAGTAATAACGTATTGCCTAGCCTGTTAACGCTAGAATCAAATATCGCTGATAATGGTACTGATATTGTCAATCTCTTTGCAAGCTACTTTTCTAACGCCTATTGCATTCCTAAACAGTCCTATCATCAATCTATAAATAATGTTGCCGATTGCTTAAACTCTACGTTAAATCTTAATTATCTTATCCTAACTGAACTCGATGTCTTTAATATGATCTCCTCCCTCAACCTCAACTGCAGCACTGGTCCAGATGATATATCTGTTTCCTTTCTATATAATTGTAGATTTATCCTTACTCCAATTATAACTAATATTTTCAATATGTCTCTTAATAAAGGCGTTTTTCCTACTTTTTGGAAAACATCGTTTATTTCCCCTGTTCATAAAAATGGAGACCCTTCGTTAATTTCTAACTATCGCCCTATTTCAAAGATATCTATCATTCCTAAGATATTCTCTCAATTAATCTCATCTAAATTATCAAGATTTTGCTCCTCTTTTCTTACAAGTAAACAATATGGTTTTGTTTCTAATCGTTCGACCTGTAATAATCTATCAATCACCAAAAATATTATCACTCAGTCTTTCGAATTAAATGCGCAAAGAGACATTGTTTATACTGATTTTTCCAAGGCATTCGATCGAGTTAATCATCAAATCCTAGTAAAGAAATTACAATCCTTCGGTTTCTCTGGCTCTTTACTTCTTTGGTTCCAATCATTTCTCTCTAACCGTATACAAATTGTTAAACACCTAAATTTTCAATCTGCTCAGTTCCACGTTCCTTCTGGTGTTCCCCAAGGAGACCACCTGTCTACTTTACTCTTTAATATATTTATCAACGATCTCCCTAACGTTATTAAAAACTCTGAAATTCTTCTCTTTGCCGATGACGCTAAATTAATAAAAATAATAAAAACGGAACAAGATGCAATCAATTTACAATCTGATATTGATAACCTAATACTATGGTGTAATTTAAACAATTTATCTTTAAATATTAATAAATGTAAGTTTATGCATTTTTACCGTATAAAAAATCCAATTAACCATCAATATTATATATCTGATTCTAAAATAGAACTCGTCTCTGATTTTAAAGACCTGGGAATAATTTTTGACACCAAATTGAACTTTTCTATTCACTCAGAAATGATGAAAAATAAGGCTATACGAAATTTAGGTTTTATTAAGCGTACCTGTGGTTCATTTTCTGATCCTATTCCTCTAAAATGACTTTATTTTTCTTTAGTTCGTTCAAACCTAGAATACTGTCCATTAGTCTGGTTAAATATTACAATTAAACAAAATACAATGTTAGAATCAGTTCAAAATAATTTTTTAAGATTTATTTCTTTTAAATTTAATATTTTTAGGCATCCTCACGGTTCATCCAACGTCGTTTTAAATTTCCTTAATCTTAGTTCATTAAAAGAACGTCGTACACTCCTGCTATCTAAATTTTTACATAATTTGTTAACTAGTGCTATTGACTGTCCAGAATTATTGTCTTTAATCAATTTTAAAATAAATAGACTTAATACCAGTAACCCCTTGCCATTTTACCTTGCTTTCTTAAATAAAAATTATATTTTAAATTCTCCTCCTAACATTTTGATGAACGCTGGTAATACTTATGTATTTGATTTTATCTAATATTTATTGCTAATTATTTATCTTTAATTTTAGTATTTATATTTCATAATGTATATTTCTAATTTAGTCGATATTACTATATTATATTATTAATTACTATAACAATGTAACCTATATTATGTACCACAATATCTAATATTATGTAATAGGACATTAGTCCATTTATATTTGTAAAATAAAATAAAAAATAAATATTTCAGGGTAAACACTTAAATAATAATATACTATAGATTTTCATACATGTATATGTATATTATAAACATTATAATTATTGTTTTTATTTTAAAATCAAGCAACAAAATATTTTCCATTGACCGTTAGTACACATTAAGCTTACTATATAAGTAAAATATAGATATTATGTAACACACTATATTTTACAAATTATATTAACATTTTAAAAGTGTTTAGTGTTTTACAATACGCGACCAATACTTTAAATAAAGCAATAATGTATGTATTATATACAATGTATTATTATTACTCTAACATCTATAAATATAGATACCACTAATATTCATATAGTCTTAAAACTCAAATTAGGAATTATTGATTGATTATTTACTGCATTATACGTCAAGCGGTGGGCCTAATCAAGAATTAGTAGTGCGAATGAAAATCCTGACCAGAGGATGGAGTTTGAGGAAATGAAAGTCCAACTTTACTACGGCGGCAAATTTGAAACAATGTCGTCTAATTTATGGATTCAACTACAACAAAATATACTCTTTGATGGTTTTACAGATACTTTCGTTCCGGTAATAAAAAAAAAACAATTACAACTTATGGAATGACTTTTTTGAGAAATGACTCTATTAATCTTATGTTATTGTATGGAATATGAATATAATTGACATATGTATACTGTTTACTCTATAATACAAATAATGATAATATATAATAGCTAATTATACATTGACATTTTATAAAGAATACTGTTCATATATAAGAATAAAATATAAAACCATCAGAACCATAATAATAGTAATTTTTCAAAATTATTCGAACGATTTTCATAATAAGTAAATTGGAAATTAATCTTAACGCTAATAATTTGTAGTAGGAAAAATGTATAATATATGAATTTTAAATAGGATTTACTTTAAAAGGTATAAAAAAATATTTTAGTTATTTAGAAAATATCAATATCTATAGATTTAGAAAACAAAGTTATTTTATACTAGTTATTAACTAAACTGCAATTTTCTGTAAATTGATTAAATTAGAACAGTTTATAATAATTTTACTACTGTATCATTAATTCCTAACATTGGTAATATCTATATAAGAGTTGTTAACGTAATAAAATATTAAATATGATATTTTATTATGTGGGTGTCTAATTGGTGTTGCTGGAACAAAAAGTAGTTAGGCATATTGATGCTTTTAACTAAATAAAAGCCTTTAAGTGTTTGTTATATTTCTGATTATTCAATACTCTAACATCGACGATAGTATTATGCTCAACTGATACAAAATTGAAGTACAAATCTATTAATTTATACCTGATATCTAGAACCAAAAAACCAATAAAAATTGGTCCATCAAAATATGTGACTTTTCTCATTTAATTATGACATACCTATAGTATTGGTCTTTGTTTTATAATTTTTAATAAAAAAATATTCCGTACCCAAAACCAGCTGTGATTGTGATTATATTGTATGCCTTGTACAAACTAATATAGACAGTTCGAAAATATACTACAGGAAATCTGAAAATTCACCAAAAAATGATTTCAGCAACATCAACAAGTCATTGTGTCGAGGTACTATTCGTTAAACATAGATATTATATTGGCTATTACAGATAAATTCGTTATAGATAATTTAAATATAAACTAAAATTATTCGAGCATTATAGCTTTCAGTCAAAAGTTAATAATTAACAAATAAATAAATTCAACTCGTTCAGTTTAATGTTAAAATGTAATAAAAGGCGTAGTCAGTCTGTACTTGTGACGCTTTTTGAAAAGCAATACTTATAATCATGGTGTTATTATACAAATAAATCTAAATATATGCACTTCGGGTTATTCTAACGTTAATAATATTATGTACATTATAAGTTCAATGGAGAAAAATTTGAAAGCAATGAATAAAAAAATATTCGAAGAACAAGCAATTTGTATGTAAATTCTGAAAATTCAGTTACTGATACTTCTAAAACTGGTATAGTATTACCGATTGGAATTTTAAAAAATGGAAATCACTTGGATCTACGGCCAGTTAATATGTCTGATGGAGATCAAATGTTTCTATCAAATACGTGCAGTTTTGATGCAATTGTTCAAATACTATGCAGTACTTATTGTGATAGTGATATATTTAAAAAAATTTTCCATGAGAATGAAAATGTCGAAATATGCGAATGATTATATGAATTGTTAATAACCATGATAAAATATGGCGTTAAGGCGAAGACATATAAACACAGAGCCAACATTCTATCAAAATGTTTGGAAATTAAACAAATATCACAAGAATTTTATAAAATAAATTGCGAAAGTACGATATTAGAAATGTACAAAAACATTTGGGGCCAGAATTTTAAATGCGGAATTGAAATTTTTGAATGCAAGTAATTATATATAATATAAACTATAAGTATAATAGTATAAACTTAATGAATAATAAATTATGAAATAACAAAATCAGTCAAAAATTATAAACGGAAAATGAAAAAATAAAATAACCCATTGACAAGTTTCTTTTGGCTATGTGTTTTAATATAAGTAAAAGTATAAATGATATCAACAATTTTAAAATTTTGTTCTAGAATATAATTTAAACAAAATGTCAGGTTTTTTACATGTTGTTTTTTTTCATGTTGTATTATACTGTAAAATTATTTTTTTATTTAGAGTATAATACCGAACAAATTTCTAGAATATTTGTTACTGCACATGAAGTCTTTTTGCCATTGAGGTCATTGTACGACTTCCATTTACCATTGTGACGTATACAATATGCGATAAAATGTCCCACTCTACCTCCACTACTAATGTACCCAACACCTCCTCTTAGAAAGTATTGAACACAATTTAATTGTATTTTATATGGAATATCTATTAATTTACAAGAAATATAGGTTTTGCGGGTATCTGGAACCAAAAAACTAATAAAAATTAGTCCATCAAAATATGTGACTTTTCTCATGTGTGAATAGCATAAACGGTTACCAACTCGATATCTACATTTTCCAGTTGATTTCGAGTTAATTTTTTCTAGTAGAATTAGTTGAATATCCTTAATATTATTTATCGTCAGTTCAACATAGAATATATATTTTTGTTGTATAATATGTGAGTAATCAATACCTGAAATTGCAAAAAAATCGTATAATATATAGTTTCATCACACGGAATCATTCATTGGTATTTTATTTAGTTTTAGGATATTAATTACTTACATTCAAAAGTTTCAATTCCGCATTTAAAATTCTGGCCCCAAATGTTTTTGTACATTTTTACTATCGTACTTTCGCAATTTATTTTATAAAAGTCTTGTGATATTTGTTTAATTTCCAAACATTTTGATAGAATGTTGGCTCTGTGTTTATATGTCTTCGTTTTAACGCCATATTTTATCATGGTTATTATCAATTCGCATATTTCGACATTTTCATTCTCATGGACAATTTTTTTAAATATATCACTATCACAATAAGTACTGCATAGTATTTGAACAATTGCATCAAAACTGCACGTATTTGATAGAAACATTTGATCTCCATCAGACATATTAACTGGCCGTAGATCTAAGTGATTTCCATTTTTTTAAATTCCAATCGGTAATACTATATGAGCCTTCGACGTATCAGTAACTGAATTTTCAGAATTCACACACAAATTGCTTGTTCCTGGAATATTTTTTTCATTCATTGCTTCCAAATTTTTCTCCATTGAACGTAAAATAGACATATATACAACAATATAGGTAAAATAAAAATAAAAAATATATATAATTAAATAATAAAAATATAAAATAATTATAATTAAAATAAATTGCATTATAAAACGAATAAACCTAGTTTGAATAAACTATTTTGTATTGATTTTTTTAGTATTAACAATTTTATAATTAATATAAACATAACTGTGTAATATTTGAAAAATATTAACAGCATTTACTATTAGCATGTCCAGCCCTTTCGGAATAAATTTAGTGATAACTAATATGAGTATAGTTCTTAAATTTAAATAGCCCATAGAAGCATAAAAAATTCATCACAGTATTGGTTATTATATTAATATAATACAGTTATCCTTATTATTTGTTATTTTAGAAGTATAATAGTATTACCATAATTAGATGGATGAAATAAAAAGATGCGTCAGGTGTTTCGGGGGACAAAACAATCCCTATTAGGTTGAAAGGTAAAATTTTATAAGACAGTGTCGAAACATGTAAGATGTGGGGAACAGAATATTAGGCAGTAGATACGAAGATAGAATAGAGAATGAGTGTAACCCAAATGAGAATATAAGGTGGATAAGTGAATAAGGACAATAAAGGACAAAATAAGGGATGAATATATAAGAGGTAATATATACAAGTACCTTGGATAATTGACAAAATTAAGAAAAACAGATTGAGATTTATCAGGATCACATATAGAATAGAATAAGTCAGTAAAATTTGGAATGGAAATGTATGTTGTTGAAAAGAGGAGGGAGAAGAAAACCAAAAAAGAAGTGGGATGATTTAATGGCGAGTGATATGAGGAAGGTGGTGGCAAGTAAAGAAAGATGCGGGAAATAGCGTTATTTGGAAGTGTAGGACTAGGGTGGCTGATCTCAAATAGTTGTGAGAGAATGCGAAGGAGAAGAAAGAGAATAGTACTAACCTAGTTAATAACTCTATGACAAAAATTGTAACACAAAATCATTTATTTACTTATTTATATTCGTGCAAATAAATACATTTGTAATAAACCAGTTAGTAGAAAGTGTAGATACATATTTATCATCGGACCGGATTCTATTATTGGATGTATTGAAATTCAAAGCAATGAGAAATCATTTCGTTGATAAAAAAATTTATAAGCGGATATCGGTTAAATATACATTATTACTATAAAGTGTATATTATAATATATTTGGTTTATTAACAATCCAGCGAAGAAAAAACTTTAAATATAATATTTAAAAGTAACGTATAATAAATCTTTTATTATATTTTCAGTTTTAAACCTAAAATTACCATCCTTAGGACTTAAACATCTCAAAATGCTTAATTGCAATAATTAACAGCTAATCGGTAAAAAAATTTTGAAAATTTTACTATGTCAATTAATACGTACATACCTATTCTGTGGATATTTAAAGTTCTTATGATCATTCGTTTCGGAATTACGAGTATACTTATATAATCGTAATTAATTTTTTTCCTGATTATTTCGCCATTATTTGGTAGCTTTTTCTTAAGCGTTAAGAAAAAAATAGAAATCACACTGAATCTAAAAATGCAAAAAAAAAAAATATATGATTTATACATGGTTTAATGTAAATTGTTTATTTTTTTATATTATTTAAGACTAAGTGTTAGATTTAACAAGGAAATTATATTACCGTATTTCATAATTAAATACTATGTGGACAAATTACATGGTTTTTATAATGCAATTTTAATATAAAACCGTTTGGATATAATTAGTTTACATAGAATTTTGCTCATTCGAATTGTGAAATGGTTATATCATATTTAATAAGATTATAATCGAAACTTTTAATTTAACTTTACGAGGATAATTTAATCAGTATTATAGTAGAGGCACTTTGAAGTACCCAAATTATTATAAATAATAATAAATTATAATTATAGAAAATATTGTATTAACTTCGTTAATAAAAAAAAATTATTTAGTTGTATAATTTAAAGCACTTATTTTAATTTTATTAATAAATAATTAAAATATAAATATGTCTACATTAATAATTATAAAAATATTTTGTATCATCAAACATTAAACACATACTTATTTAAATATTAAAAACTGACTATACTTATATTTTTTATTCAAACTCTTAAAATAAATTTCAATTTTTAGATGAAATATATTTAGTAATTGATAATTTTAGGTATTTTTCAAGCTTTTACCATTTAATATTTTATATTTAACCTTTAATCAGACACGTTCTTTTTTTTTAATGTTCTTAGACCCAGTGGTGTATCTGAAGCTCAATAAAGGAGGGGGTGATTTAAAAATTGTAATGAACTGACCTAAAAATGTAGTAAGTAAGCACAACAACCCTCTCCTCTCGCACCCCCCCCCCGCCATCAACAAAGATTTTTTTTGTATTTCATTTTTATATTAATATTCATTTTAAATGTAATATACTCGTATAATAAATTAATTATATATGAAAAATATTGTACTAACTTCGCTAATAAAAAACATTATGTAGTTGTGTAATTTTAAGCACTTTTTTTTAATTTTAATAATAAATAATTAAAATATAAATATGTCTACTAAAATAGTTATAAAAATATTTTGTATCATCAAACATTAAACACATACTTATTTAAATATTAAAAACTGACTATACTTATATTTTTATTCAAACTCTTAAAATAAAATTCAATTTCTAGATGAAATATATTTGGTGATTGATAATTTTAGGTATTTTTACCATTTAATATTTTATATTTGAGCACAACAACCCCCTTCTCTAACAACAAAGATTTTTTTGTATTTTATATTTATAATAATATTCATTTTAATTTTAATATATAAATTAATTACAATACTAAAAATAAAAATAAAATCTAAGAGGAGAGTAAATTGCTAAAATTTTTAAATATTATTATAGAAGTATGTAACTATTTGAAAATGTAATAATTATTGTATTATAATTTTAGTTTTTATTGTTATAAATAAAATATAGGGGTTTTCAATTTATAATATTTAAATATGTAATTTTTTTCAAATGTAATGTATTTATTGTTTTATTACGTATTAATATATACGTATTTATTTTATTTATGTGTTTTTTTCTATTCTTAGCTCCAACATAATTTTCATTCATTTTGCGGCTAGTGATTCTCTTTTTGATAGCCACCTCTGATTTGCATATTATACTATAATTACTCAATAATATATACTTATTATATGTTATAATGACAAAAATTTAGATACGCTCAAAATCACTCAAGGGTATGCGCCCCCCTTCCCATAAAAAATTTCTGGATCCGCCTCTGGATTACAAATGCTATATACTTAAGTGGTACATATTTTCATAAGAATCGTGATAATAAATAATAACAAAATCAAACATTAAATACTTCGCATAGTAAAAATTATCATACCAAAACCAAAAGCTAAGTTTTTTTTAAATTATATAAACAGTGGTACGTGTAACAATGTAATATATAGGATCACAGACCAAAGTATGCTTTTAATTTTAATGTTGAAATGTTAAATATGTATGTTGGTATTGTAGATATTAATAATATACCTAATACATATCTATTAATAAAATCCATATTTTATTGACCATTAGTATAGTTTGATATTTAGATACAAAAAAATTATTATACACTATAATTTTAATTTAAGCTTTTTTAATTTTTACCATATACATTTCTTAAATTTTTTTAGATTTTTTCCGCGAGATGTATACTTGAGTTTTTCATCATGAATTTTTTTTTATTTGGCTTATATTCCTGTTACCCTGCAGAATATATGATTCATAAATTTTTGATTACCAGAATTTCAAACCAAAATATTCGTATTTAAAAAAAAGCACGTTAAAAACATCATAAAAAAGCATAAGTAGGTACCCATTTATATGTTTAAAACGTTTGAAACTTTTTTTTTTGTTCGTTTAAAAAAAAACTGTTTATTTTACAACACTACCTAGTTTGCCTATACCTAAGTATAATACATTTTTTCTATCTAAATAAAGAATTTATCTTATTTAGGAAATGTGTCCTTTTTATTAAATCTGGAATTCAAAATGTTCACGAAGTTATAGTGTATATCTATAATATTTACTAAACTATAGACTAAAAATGTCCTTAAATCCTTATCACTACTTTTTAAAAACACCAATACAAATATAATAATTATCGATAGACTTAAAAAAATAAATGATCTATGAAATTATAGAAAACAACCCATCGATCTCCTCATATACGCCACAGATTAGACCCAAATTCTAAAAATGCGTAAAATATCTATAAAAAGTTTTTTTCTTAAATTCAAAGACATAATGGGTTACCATATGATACATTATAAATATAGACACAAATTTAATAATAAAAAATTCATTAAAAAAAAATATAAATCTATCACGATTTTGCTGGTCAGTCAGTTTAATCGTTAAACGTACAACCGAATTAACAAGCGAACACTAGTATTATTTGAGGACAAACTCAGTACCATCTTACCTTGAACGTGGACGGACGGTGAACGCTTAGCAACGGTGTGAAAGGAGCAGATAGCAAACTGTAGAAAACTAAACATAAACTATCTACAATGCGACTTGTACACAGACTGAACATTAAACAACAGACTAAAATTGAATAATGCCATATAGCGGTTGAAAAACAACATTATCATTAAACTCCAATGACAATTAAGTACAGATAAGAATAATTTATAATAATATAAGATAAGGATAATTAATTAAACAAAGAAATTTCCAGTGAGTCTAAATAGTTTTTATGAAGTTTTTTGCTGTAAACTATATGGTAGGTACCATTTCAAGAATAGGTTCTTACGGAAAATAGTGACAGTTTATTAGGAAAAAACATTTAATTTATTTAGACATTTATCACCACAATATTCAATATATTGTCTATATACTTTTATTAAAATTATAGACAATTATTTTTAATACAGAACATATCATCATACTAAAAGACAAAATGTCGTATATCTGCATAAATTTGTAGTAGGTACCCATTTTTTTGGTAATAACATTTACAACATAATTTTCAATCACCTAACTATAACATAAATATGATCTTATAGTAAAAGAGTGTTATGTAAAAAATGTTTTTATATTCTGAGCTAAGTATGTGTTTTTTCTTTTATGTCTATACCCAAAAATTTTATAACAAGAATGGCTGCGATCATTACATGTAATATATTTTCTGGTAGCAAACTGCAAGAGGTGATTTTTCGATTTTTTAATCTTTCCGATAACGCGTGAGAAAAAACTATCAAAAATTAGTATAAAAATATTATTTATTATATATTATATATTATTTATATATATATATATATATATATATATTAAGTACAAAAGTCGGTCAACACGATTGTGGTAAATTTCTAAAAATATGTTTTTTTCTCATAAAAATAATGGTGAATCAGAATTTGGCAGAATATTATCATATTATTAGTATAATCTACAGTAATTGTCAAGTATATTCACTGAAGCTACACTTAGTATATTTTTTTTTAAGAAAATTTTAATTTAAAAAAATAATTTATCATTGCCTTAAAATTTAATATATCCACCACCAGTATCCTACCCAACGAGCGAAGGGCTTCCATCCCCTATTGATCGGCTTTTATTTTTAATAAAATAAAAAGAGAACAAAATGTTATTTTTTGTTTTGGAAACCAATATTATGGATATGTCTAAAAAAAGTCACGATCAGACGGCATCGTAGTAAATTATGAATCACGATTTTTAAGATAATAGTCATAATAGAAATGTTTAATTTAAGCTGTACATTCCAATTACCTGAAATATATAAGATATAAATTTCCAGGAAGGTATATATATTAGGGTGGTCCTTATTTATATAGGTGAATATTTTTTTTTAATTTTTCCTACTACGTCTTCACCCAATTTGTTCATTACCATAAGAAAATAGTTTGTGTAAAATTTGGTGGTGATCACTC